>UELX01002375.1:0-31752 GCA_900480035.1 Eupelmus urozonus | reverse complement strand
TATAAATTTAACTTATACATAATAGTGTGTAATACATTCTATGAATAAATATTAATTATTAAAATTTACTTAAATTGTTGCAATTTCTATAAAAAGTTTTCATTTTTTTTATAGCGATCCAATCATTTTCATTTATATCATCAGTTATTAAACTGAAGGTTTTTATCAATACATCTTTTTGAGTCGCTTCCAAAGGATTAACTGAATTTGAATTTTCAACTTCTTCTGTCCTATAATTTCCACATACAAATTCAAAAAAGTTTTCGCATGGCTCGATTTTTGGATTTATATTTCTAAAGAATAATTCAGCTATAACATATAATTAATTCTATTATTTGATGCATTGATACTCATGTACCTATAATAAAATAAAAATTAAACTCGTTATCCTTTAGAGGGTTGGAAGGCCAATATATTGGCGCATTCCATGACCGACACTTTGCCTATGATTAATCAATGATATAAAATACCTTTTATACCAGTTTTCTGAATGCGATATGCCCCTTAAAATCCCAGCCCTCTAAAGGTTAAAGTAAAATTTGAATTACTAAATACATTTTAATAACATTTAATAAAATTTAGTACAAATTATTGATAAAAAATTATTACCTGTTTCATTAAAATTAAATGATTTACAATGATGTTCTTGAGAACTGTTATTATGTACAGTAGCGTTACATTCTACAACATAATTTACAAATTATTTTAATTAATAATATTTTCTTATATGGGTTCAAAAAGGATTTTAAAATTATTACGAAACATTATTTCAAGGAACGAGTAAAAAAATGATAATATAAAAATAAATTAACTTACGAAAAGTTGATGCCACTGCTGATTTAAGCTGCGAATAAATCACTAGATTTATAAAAATAAACAGAATTTTTCTTTCTGAAATTCTGTATTAATTATTAATAAATAAAGTATAACTTAATTTATTTGAGATAAACTTTTATTAATAAATACATTTTTAAATTATAATTTAGTTTAACTATTCTTTACCTGCAATCATGAATTTTTATGGATATCATTTTAAAGGTATTTTTATATCACAACAATTATAATATTTCTAAAATTTTTGCTTATAAAAATATTATTGCTTATTATTTTAAGCACCAAAACGTTTCCGCTTCACACTTAAGTCTGTATTAAGTGTATTTTTTCTTCTTTATTCAACAGAAACTGAATAAAACGTCATTGTACGAACACAGATGATCCATCTGTTATGTCTTATTATCAATATTATAACGTCAGGAATGAATCCAACGACAAACTAAACTAACAGACAGTTAAACTAGCAGACAAACTATAAACACACACATACACGTTATGGGAATATCGCTTCGCATAACTTGCCATCGGGCGCGCTGTCGCGCGCCGTGATATAAATAGTACTAATAAATAAACATTAAGTCTTCACTAATGTAAAAAATATCATACCTACAAGTCTACAACTATTTGTAAATATATCTAGTAACAAACACTTTAAATTTAGCAGGCAAAACCCCTCTCCACCACAGAATCTCAAACAAAAAATTTTCCTTATATATAATCAAGCGCTACTACCACACAAGTCGCCGTCAGAGCGCCTTAACATCCTCATTTTTAAATGTTTGCTTAATCCTCAACGAGAGCTATCCGCAATACGAAAGAGCGGAATAGCAGGCGCGGTCCTTACGTCAGTTAAACGAGATCTCTCTCTCTCTCTCTCTCTCTCTCTCTCTCTCTCTCTCTTACTCAGTCACTCTCCGGCGAGGCGCTGACGTAGTAGAGAGAGAGAGAGAGAGCTCGCTAGCCCCGGGAGCGACAGCCGCAAATCCTTTCCTGTATACAGGCCGACGTACAGCGGCGTACTTAGTCCCTCGACGCCGAGCGTGCCGGCGCACACGCACGCCAACTTTAACGGAGACACGAGCCAGCCCGCTCACGTCGGAACTGCTCTTTAAGCTTTCGCTGCGGCTCTATACGCGAGGATGCTCCCGAGCCCTGCGTGGGAGGGGCTCTGATGCTGTAATTGCACGTGTGGATGGATGATTTTTTTGGTTTGTTTGTGGGGTTGTGTGTTTTGGTTGTGGAAGTTGTGGAGTAGTTGATTGAAACTCGGCGCTGATAGGGTAATTGTTTATTGAATTTATTCGCGAGAGATTCTAGGATGTAGATATATGCCGGGAGATTTTCTTGATAGACTTCTGGTTTGTGGTCTTATAATTATGGTTACTACTGCAGGAAATTATTCGGTCTTTCTTATATCTTCTTAATTATTAATTAGGTTTGTTTAATTATGCGTGGTTTTAATTGATTTTAGCTTAATCAATTTTTTAATTAAACATTCTTAACATTATGCTGGCATTTAAAATTATTTTTTGTAAATTTAAAATAAGTACCTAAAATAATCAAATTTCAATTTTATTTTAAGGCATATGAATAAACAAAGAAAATTATGAACTTAAATGTAAAATATGTTAAGAATAAAACGAAGAAATATAAATTAATGCTTGTTTTATAAGCATCAATGTACGCGCATAAGCATTAAGCAGTGACCGCGCCTTCGCCGCATTGCTAGACCGGTGGCACCATCTCGGTGACGATCGCTGCACTTTTAGCATGCAGCCAACTGCAGTGCCGCATTGCCTGTGCATTTCGAATGAGTTCGTTTCATTTTACTATTTAAGCTTGAACAACGTCTAAAATTAAATTGTAAATTAGATCGATCGATTGAAAAATTTCTTTGAGCAAAATGTAGATGTACAATTTTTGAAAAAAACAAGATTTTTTTTTAAAAACAAAGTTGGCTTAGATTTTAAAATACGAACTTAGTATTCGGAATTTTCGTTTAACGATAAATTTATTTATTTATGATGAAGAAAAATGTTGTTTATTAAAAAAAAGTATTTGTTTTTACATTTTCTTGTATTCTTTAGTTATTCGATTCAAATATAATGAATTTGTGTGTCAAAATTCTATGCATAAAATTGTTGCGTAATTCAATTACATGTAATTGAATAAAGATAATATTCGTATTGTAATATTCAATAATGTTTGTGTTAAAAGATTTGTATATTATTTGATTTCAACTACCAATTTATTTTAAAAATAACGAAAATGAATTCACAGTGTATTCGTATTAAAAATAGATGTTTCACGCATTCTAACAAGTCACTAAACTCCTCACTTCAACAAAACCATCCACCCATTCAACTCCCAACCGCCGCCAAACATATTCCACCCTCTCCCCCTCTCAAAAGCCATATTAATCAATCCCACATCCATCCCGTACGAATCGACATTTAAATATCCAACCGCAAGCAAATAGCCTCGCTCAACCCAGCCCCTCTCAAAAAAGGCTCGGCGCGTATATAAGAAATTGTTGCACGCTCACCGTATCTTTCCGTCTTGCTCCCTTGCCTGCGACATGAATAATTCAATAATTCCCCAGGCCGAGATTCGCGCGTGAAACGTGCCTTTTATTACATCATCCTCGGCGCTCTCTCCCGCTCGCGCGAGATCGAACGAGTATATAGCGCGCAGCTAACGTTTTCCCCGAGGCCGGGGCTAGAGAGAAATAGCTGACGAAGTGTTCTCGCTCCTCAACGACAGCGAGATAAGTGGCTCGCGCAGCCAGGCTTCTACCCTCCTGCATGTAAGCGAGCGAGCGCGCGCCTGGATCATCCACAGCATCCGAGTTTTTCGCGCGCGCGCAAGCGCCGCTCTGTAGTGCGACTTTTATACAGAGGCTATGTGCGCCAGCCGCGCCTATAAATTTTGCAGCGTTAAGCGCGAGATATTTCGTTAGAGCGCGAGAGCGCAGATGTAGCGTTATGAGAGAGAGAGAGAGAGAGAGTGGAGCGTTGCGGATATTTATTGGCAGCTGGTGGGGCGACAAGTGACAGAGGATGGATGTATCCTTGGCGCGCGGCTTTGCTTCAGAGAGTTTGAGTGCCTGGCGGATTGAAATGTCAAGGGGGGTGCTGGGAGGTTTTGGGGATTTCGGTGGGGTTTTGGGGTGGTATAGTTTTTTAGGAAGGTAATTTATAGATATAGTTGTAGGGGAAGAGTTATTTATCGAAAGATTTTAAATGGTTTTTGGATACGATGAACTGTGGTTGAGCGAAATTCGAATAAATTGTAAAAAGGAATGAGTCGATTAGATTTATCTTTTCCATAATAGAATATAACTTAATAATATGTTACTCCTTCTTTGTTAAACATTTCAGTTACACTCTAAAGTATTTCTATAATAAGAAGATCAATATTTTAAACATTAAAGAAATATAACATCTTTAACATTTTAGGACTTTTGATGTTTACAAAAGAAGAAATTATAAATCACTTCTCAAATACGGAACCTAATGGCTTAAAAAGCTCATTCCTCCCTACAAAAATAATTAAAATTTTGCAAGTCCAATTCCCCCTACCCCAACCACTCTTCCAGCATCTACGAAAAAAATTCGCTTTAACGACACCACAAAAGACCACCCCAAGCCAGCCACACCCACACGCATAAGCCATCAAAAGAGCGAAATAAAGAGTAAAATTGAATCGGGGCCGCAGTAAGGAAAAGCCGCGCGGCTAAGCACATTACGGAGGCTCCGCTTGGGCGCGCGCACGCGTGAGATCGATGCGCCCTACGCGTCCGTAATATTTTGCAGATAAGGGAGAGCGCGCGCGCCTCGCAGCCCAGCCAGCGCAGCCGTCTTATCTCCTCGATTCCGGTCCAGCGGGCCGGAAGTGCGTAATAGAGGAAGAAAAGAAGGAAGCCGCCAGGCGCGAGACGGCGAAGCTAATTTCACTGTCCCGTATCAGACCTTTTTTTTATTATTTGCTCTGTTTTGTTTCGCGCGCTTGGCTCGGAAGCTTGAACGAGTATAATGTGTGTATGTGCGTGTGTATAGAGAGAGAGAGGAGGTAGGGAATTCAAAGGGTTTAAAGAGACCGAATGGGGTTAGGGTAAACATAGAGAGCGCGCGGCGTGTAAACGTAATAACGAGTTAATGAGCGGCCTCGGGGCGACATAGACGAATATGAAACTTTACGTGTTGGAGCTGCGTGTGCGTACGCGTGTTTTTATAATCGTTCGACAATCAACGCCTGTGGGACTTTTATATCGTGCTCTGGCTTTTTTTGTCGCTTTAGATTGGGGCTTGATGTTTTGTAAATGTGTCTAATCCGAAAGTATATTAATTAGTTTGTGAGATAAATTAGGCAATTTTCGATAATAAAAGGAAGTGCAAGAATATTTGTTTTATTTCATGATTTTGAAAATGAATGTTTGATGGTAAAATATTGTATAATTTTAGCCAATTCTGTAATTTACATTTGAAACTTTTATGGATAAAATATGATATTAGGAACAATATCTACCTGTAGTAAAATAAATTTAAAAAGTAATAATAACAGATTTGAATAGTTTCATATTTAAAAAATAAAAATTATTTAACCATGCAATTTCTTATATAAACTGTATATAATAACAAATGCCCTTTAGAAATCTGTAAACAATAAACATTTTAATCTATTTAATACTTTTCAAATTCAGCATTTCTGCTTTTAATTCACATTTAATTTTACGTTTTTTTAATCAACAAAAATATTTGATTTCCGAATCACAACTAAAATACTAGCTTTAGTTTTATTTAATGTAACTTACACTTGCGATGCCTTCGCAGTACTACTTGTTACTACAATCTACATTTCAAACGAAATGTAGTCGCTTTGGTCAGTCAGATTTCATTACTACGGTCCGAGAAGCATCCTGCTCTCTGGAATTTCAATTGTTACACACAAAGTTGACTATATACTCCCAGACCATTTTGACTACGTACCTCGACGTTATTATGGTACATAAACCTCCTTATTAGCGCAGTTCTTCATCGCGATGACAACCGTAATTATCACCTACAGCCTCTGGCACGAAATAAAAGTCCCTTGGCAGTAAAATTCATTTTTTTCTCCCCCTAAATCACAAGCCATTTATTATAAACACTCATAAAACCGACTTTGGATTATCAACTTTTAAAACACAACAGAAAAATAAGATACTACATCGCTTCCTTTTATTCCCCAATCCAAGCCCATATATCCATTCGCTGCATACCTGGCGCTCCTTTTTATTACCAAATTAACGAGGGAAAAAGCAACGCGAAGGTGGAGCCGCGCCAATGAATCCATCATCCTTGTTTTCTATTTGTCCCGGCGCGCAAGTGCTATAAGAGCGGATCGCATGCCATTCGCGCCTCGCGCCTCCGTAATTAATGATGCATTATTATTTGCGACTCCGTGAGCAAGAAAGAGCAATGACACGTATATATAGAGGCGAAAGCGATAAACTCGTTCTTGTTGCGAAATATCAGGGAGCTAAGCCGCGCCAGTGTAGCCGTCGGGGCTGGCTCTCTCGCGCGCCTAATTACACTCTTTGTTTCGCTCGAGAGCGCGCGAGGCGTGAATTTTCGTTCGATTTTCCTTTTAATCGGCCGAGCCGCGCAATTTTAATTACGGCCTGTATTATCCGCACTGCGCGAATGCGGCTGAGGACTCTCTTGTTTGAATTAATGAAACTGTCTAATTAAAGTGTTTTGCTGTTTTGGAATAGGAAAATGGATGACGGAATTTCGAGCTTCGTGGGTTGTTGAGGATGGATTGTGCAAGGGGATAACGAGGTATAAAATATGTTGAATGAAGATACTATGATCTAGTTATTTGAGCGGAGTTCTTTCTAGTTTAACAAACTTTAGTAACGAAAGATTGTCAAATTTTAATTTTATGTGCACTACATTTCGATTAAGCTTACTTATATAATTATAACTAAACTGAAGTTAAAAGTTCGATAAACCATCGATAATCTGTAATTTGCAAAGTAGGTGGGTTTCCTATAAATTTACATTCTCATATAGGTGTATAAAATAGGATATAAAATGAGATGTCCATTACATTTGCTTATTCTATATAAAAAAAATCACTTAACTTGATAATGATTTTTCTTTAAATTTGTTATTAAAATTATATCACTAAAATAGATTAATTCGATTGTAAGAATAGATTGTCCGAGTACTTTATGTAACGCCAGGCTTTGATTTTCAATTATTTCGGCATAAAAGGCAAGAGTAAATTGATTATTTTTAGACACGGCAATCACGCAATTTGTAAATGATGATAAAAAAATTGTTGCACGTCGGTCTAAAAATGATCATGTGTATTTAAATTTTTCCATTCATTATAATTAATCAGCAAGGCAGACCAAAAATTAACCACAAACAATTACCATCCTAAAAAAAAAATAAATAAAAATCTGAATATACTTCCTTAACATTAACCATAAAATTAAATAAACGTAATCCCCACGCTTTACACACCCCAATAACTCAGAGTCCCAACAAACCCTTGCACACCAGGCAGAATTATTTTCACTACGCGCTCACTTGCAAGCGAGCTCACAGCACATACATTTTCTTATCGGGCTGACTCGCGCGCCTCTGGGCCCTTCCCTTCAAATGCACCCTCTCCCGTTATTATCATCTTCTTAATCGGCATTTCGCTCTGCATCTACTAGCGCACACACCAACGCCCGCGCCTTTCATGCACATATAGAGCAAGAGAGAGAAAGAAGAAAAAAATGGCCTCGGCTCGCAAGCTCCGCTCGGCGCGATGAAAGGAAGTGTCTATCCAGCAGGCGCCATACACGTGAGCGCGCGAGCGCGAGCGAAGCACAAAGGCTAGGAGCCAGGTGTACGTATACATGTATACAGGCAGAAGAGAGAAAAGAAGCATGCAGTGCAGCCTCTCTCTCTCTCTGGCCTTCTTACACGCGAGCCTCTCTCTCTCTTTCTGAAGTCTTCTCTCTGTCTCCGTCGACAATGGCCGGCGACAAGGAATTTACTCGGCATTGTCTCGGGGGCCGCTCTGCGACGTGCCCGATCACGCCCCGCGACTTACTTTTTTTCCCTCAACCCCCACTTATATAGGCTGCAGCGCCCCTGTGCCAAGAGCTGACTAACGGGGCCGTGCCGCGAATTTACCGCGCGCTACCATGTCTATGTGTATATGAGGCTGCTGGCTGGATGTATACCTACAGCTATATAGCTGCACATAGCCCGCGATGTATTGTGCAGCTCGCCCCCTTCTTTCTTACTCGTGAACGCGATCAAGTGGTGCCTCCGAAGGTGTGTGGGTGTGTAGGTGTACGCAGGAAATTCGCGAGCCTTTTGGCGGTGGTTCAAGCAGGATTTTATACACGAGATCCCAGCGTAAGGGCGCGAGCCTGTTCGCGTAGGCTTGTGAAAAGCTCTTTTTCCGTTTGATTGTTCTTGATCAATTTGACATTTTTTACTTCACGGATGATAAAAGTTTCAACCATATCTTCTCGCAAGCTCGGCATTATCTCGAACGCCCCAACTTCTTTTTTTCTCCCGCTTCACACACCCTCATCTCTCACCCTATACGTTCGTATATATACTCACAGACTCAATCGTCGTAGCCGCGCGCCAAGAGCTGCCTAACGTGCCGCGAATTTAGCTCTATACGTGTCCTGCGCCGTGGGGATGCAGGTTCAGCTCGGACGCATATACAGCACGGTGTATAGACAGTCTCCGTGTACACATTGTCGTGCTTGCGAAAGAGCTCGATCAAGTGGCACCGATAGAGCCCGGGACGTGTGTGTGCAAGCGCGGAAAATTTGCGAGCCTTTTGGCGGTCTTTCAAGGAGGGTCAGATCTACAGGCCTCCGTGTGGCGCTACGTATATACCTGAGCCGGCCGTTCGTCGGGCCGCAAAGTAGGTGCTGTTTTGCGACAGTGAGGATACTCGGTTGTTTTGTTTGACGGTGACTTTTTGCTGCTTGCAGAACTGTAGTTTTGGTCTTTAAGGCTTTTTTTTATTTTTGAAAGTCGTTAGGTGCGCGATAAAAAGGTTCCTTGAAAATCGATCATGCTATCAAAGTTTGGTATAGAAAAAGTTTTATTTTTATACCTTATAAACGAGCGTTGAACCTGTGTGTTGGAGCAAAATGGATGGTGCAAAAAATTAGTGTTGGTACTTTTAAGTAGTTTTAGTGGAAAGATTTACTTTTCGCTAGAAAGAAAATTTTCTAAATTTAATCGTTAACACCTTGTTGAAGAATTGCCATGATTCAGGGGCCAAACACTTACAAGCTCCATAAACAAGTAGTCAATCTAAATCTATAACTAATAAAGAGTAAATTCTTGTTGTAAATAACATCCTACAAAAAAATAAAAATTAATTCAACCTCTCGCTCCAATAAAAATCGAACCCTACAACCCCAACGTACCCAACCACCTTCAAACCAGATCCACCCACTCCAGCCCATATTCTGAAAAACTCGCTACCCCGCTCGAAACAAAGCAATATCGGCCGCCTAGTAGACTAATAAAAGCGCGAGCCAGCTAAGAATCCCAGCACTCCTTACTTGGCGAGTTCAGCTCAGCATGCAGGGCGGACCTTCGCGCCTCAAGCTCCTCACCCACATATCCAAGCGCAACGTCTCGATGAGTCGCGCGCGAACCTCGGAGCGAACGAACGGATAGAAGCCCGGAATCGAGAAGCTTCGACCTCGCTCGCGCCTATGCCTAAGAACAAGGGCTCTTCTAGCTCTCTCGCCCCCGCGACACAGAGAAAAATATCACTCGCGTGTGTGTGTGTGTGTGTGTGTAGGTGTGTATGCGCGCGATCGAGTCTAGCCGCTCGGCGACGCTAAATCGCGAGGAAAAAAAGAAGAAGGGGGACAAAGAGCTAGCTAGGGTAGTAAAAGGGAGGGGGCCGAGTGTGCTGCATAAGCTTATTAAAGCCCGCGCTGCAGCGGCCCCCGCGCTTCATGTATACACTCGCCTGCAGAGCGGCTCTGTATATACTCTTTCTTGCCGCGTCAAGCCCTGCAGGCAAAATCGGCGGCGCTGCTGGCTCGTCTTCTTTTTTTCTCTCTTCTTCTTCTTCTCCTTCTCCTTCTTCTTCTTCTTCTTCTTCTTCCTCTGTGAGAGACAAGAAAGAGGGCTGCTCGCGCGAAGAAGACCGAGAGCGAAAGTAGAGGGGGGCGGGGGTGGAGGCTGTAGCTCGCTCGCGCAGCTCTCGAGAGACAATGAGGCCGCTCACGAGTGTCGCCACGAGTGGATGCTGCTCTTCACTATTGCCAACTCAGGCCCTTCAGCCGCCGACGCCGCTGCGCTATACACCCGACGTTACAGCCTCCCCCCTCCCTTCCACCCACGGCTCGCCTAGTACGTGCAATGCGGCTGTACATACACACATTTTTGCGCCGCACGGCGGAAGCTGTGTGCGCGGTGCACTGGCCGACTCTCTCGAAAAGCTAGACACATAGAGCCGCTGTCTCTCTCTCTCTCTCTCTCTTCGACCCTCTTTTTTGTAGGCGCGATTTTTCTTTCGCCTGGGCTGGTGTTGGGCTTTTTTATTGGATTTATTTTGGACGCGAGCTGGATTTAATTGCGCGCTGCGTTGGAGTTGGTCATTTACGGGAGCTTAGGGTTGAAGTAGAGGTGGTTTATGGAAATTCGATTGTATGTTTGGAAAAGCTAAGGAAGTGTCAAGTAGATACATGCGGGTATGGTAGGGCGAGAAATTAGAAGCTAACCTGCAGTTTGAACATTAATTAGCTAGCTCCAATTATTGAAATTTTGTTAGGAGCTAACCAGCCATATTTGTCAACCACAATTATTTTTAGGCGCTATTGTATGAGGAGGACCTAGTTATTTTTGTATTCGATATTCTTACATTTCTATACAAATACATTATCGCTCTCATTCAGAAATATCAAAATATCGAATGAGCTATTCATTCGCATTATGGAGTTTTCATATTTTATCAAGGAATAAAATCAGACAACAAAAATAAGCATTGTTATAGTATCTCCAACTCGGGTGCAATTTACTCCATTTAGTAAGTTAACAAGATTATCTTTTTAAATAATTAAAGACTTTTGCCGTCCCGGTTATTTAAATATGTAGCAGTTAAAATTACATTAACGAAATTGACGTCGACTTTATTTAAGAATGAAGCTATGACGTTGGAGATGCTTAATGAATTCGATTGCGAGTCGGATAATGGGGTTAAGGCTTTTTTTTAAATAAAATAAACATTTTATTTATAGAACCGCTCCTTTTAACAGTGCATCAAGAAACAAAGATGTTAATTTTTTTTATCCACTTAATAATAAGAAAATTAAATGTTTTTTATTTAAAATTTCAGTATCAGTAAAATTTTACTCAACTTAAAAATTATTAAGAATCCAGTATCCACTCGTAGCTGATAAAACCCTTAAACTCCACTGAAAGCGAGAAATCTTTCCGATTACCCTACTCGCATCTAACTGGCCCTATAAATATATAACCGAATGTTAAAGTGTCGTAAAAAGGGTCCGCAGGGCGGGGAATGGAAATTCAATAGCTAAACATCGCGGGGAAAGGGCATAACTCTCTCGCTCTCTTGAAAGTTCGCGCATAAACGCGATCCTTTAAACTTTTAAAAAGTCGAGAGGGCCGCGCCCTAGATTGCAACTAGGTTTCTCTCTTGCACGCGCGCTGCAGAGGGCCAGAAAAGAGGAAAAAAAAAGGGCGAAGAAGCGCCACCGAAGTACACGCGAAGACAGCCGCGACGGCGAAAAGAAGAAAAGTTCGTCCCCGGCACTACTACAGCAGCGCTCTTTGGAAATTCGCATAGTTGGCGCGAAGTTTGTCTTCGCAGTGTCCCTTTATTACGTGGAGCTTTCGGCGTTCTCCGGACGCGATATTGCCTATTTGCTTGCGTACTTGAGCGCGGAGGAGGGCGTAAAGTCAAGGGAGGAGACGGAACGAAGTGCGACGTGCCGAGGGGCCGATGTATCTTCATTTCCGATCGGAGCTTTTTCCGAAAAACTTGCTTTACGGAGAGAGAGAGAGAGAGTTGGGCTGGCTGCGAGAAGGGCCCGATCAATTCAGCGGAATGGCTTGCGCGGCGATTTCGTTGAAATTTTTTTTACGGGCTGCGACTAAATTTTAGAGTGTTTGCGATGGATTCGGTATAAAATTAAATGGATGAATCTGCAGGGCAGAAATCTAGTTTTATTGCTTGGAAATGTTTTTGGTTGTTACGAAGGTAAAGATTTAAATCAATTTCTGGTGGAGTAAGAAATTGGGAGTCGACATAAAAATAGCTTTTTTGCTGCAATAAAATGTATTTTTTATCAATTTGGAACATTTAAGAATAATATATGGAAATAATATCTATTTTTATCACGACAATATTATAAGCCATTTCTTAAATTATTGAATTTTTGATTGAATGAAACATTTTTTAACTAAGGTAAGTATATCCAATTGTACGTAGTCACGAGATCTCAGTTAAGCACCAAATGATCTTAAAATAAGTTTCCAATACTTTCTTTATTGCATCAGGTGTTGAAGTTTGCACTAAAAAAATTTTTCCGTTCTAATTTTGATTCTGGATCAAATTTTTTTCATGTAAATGATTTTTTAATGACTCATGATTCATTAAAGAAACTTCTAATTGTGTACTACAAATTGAGGAAATTTTTTTCAGCCACTTTCTAAGATCCCCATGCAGAAGTATTTCATTTGAATTTTATTTGAAAAAATCTCAGTGTTGCCGATGGCATATAAGCAGAAAAATCGACGCGGTATCAAGTTGAAGATATAATTCGAAATAAAATGTACATATGCACCGGAAGCTTAGGAGGATGAGCAATCTGTAACGAAAACGGAGATTTCTGCGTACAATTGCCAACCGAGTAAAGCCGTACCCTTTCTTCGAATTTTTTTTTCCTTAATTTGTCATAGATTTATTGTAAATTCGTAATACACAAAATTGCAAAATGCAATTTCCAAAATATGAAATAAACATATTGGCAGATGAAAAATGATATTTTAAAATTTACAAAAAATATGTGATTGAAGACGAGGCTATGCATAATTTACAATGACTGCATACATCAAGTTTGCGTTGAATTTACAGAGAGAAATGAAGAATCCGTTATATGTCATTATGTAAAGTTTATTAGTTTAGTGAATTTTTTAATATAAATATTTTATAAATTTTTTTAATTATAAATAGATATTTTGTTTTAAAAATATAATTTCATGTTACATAAATAAAAAATCATTAACATATTTGTTATTTTCTTAATTCTAAAATACATTGGATCTTTAAAATTATCATTATGCAATAATAATCTTTAAATAAACAATTTGGAAATGTTGCGGAATTTAAAATTTTTATAATTTTATTCCGATACGTCTCGGCACTTTACTGCATTTTATCGAAAGGTTACTTATAATAGAGTTGAAAAAGTTTTAGTGGACAAGCGGTCAGGTTTTAGAGGCATGCGAAAATTCCTGAAATAAATCATGGAATTTTCATCATAATATAGTTATTTATGTTTATATTTATTTTAATTGTTTGATTCCCCAGTAGAAAATTAACCATATTCTGACCAGAATTTCTGGTTAATAAATGTCATTTCTGGCCAGAATATGTTTAATTTTCTACTAGGATTCCTATCTTGAGTTGAATTTTGGTAGTGATATCAGGAATATAAAGAACGTCTTTTAAATAACAACTTGGTTCAATATTCCCCGTTTTTGTTAATTTTATATTTATTTTAAATTTTCTTTCACAATCGTACGTTACAAGTGAATTAGAAAAGATAACTGATAAAAACAGGAAACACTGAAAACTGTTATTCAAAATGTTCGATGACTGAACCGTCTTATACAAATATTATACACGTACTAATTTGCAGAGCAAACATTTAGAAAATAAACACTCTTACTTTTGATAGTCCCAACTTGGCTTTATTATTATATAAGAGATTTATATCCAGAAGTAAAACAGCAGTATACCAATAAGATAAGGTCTTTTTATATAGGCAAAATCTATTAATAATTAATAAAGGGGGCCTTTCAAAAATGTGGAAGTCCGCGCCTCATATGTACATACATAGCGCACCTGTGTTTACATGCATAATTCAGAGGTTAATATTGGCGTACTATTTTCTTATTATAAAAATAGACGCACGTGCTGTTCTAATCTTGATGATTTAATTAATGACGCAACTACTACATTGTAGACAGTAAAATTTTAACAAAGAAGCATCACAAATTTAACGTTTTTAAATATTATTACGTAAGGTTTTTAGACATTACTTTCATAATAAAAAACAGTTGTGAAGCTTATCAAGGCTAGACTGTGTACATATACATGCTTTATATACTAAGTATAGTGAATCAAAGAGACAGTAAACAGATATGCTCAAATATAGAGTAGTATCTATTGATTTTCTTCAATTAGAATTCATAAATGATAAATGTTTTAGAATCTTTTTATCGAAATTTTTAATACCTGCTTTTAACTCAAAACTTTCTAATATTATTTTTAGCGCCAAGAATATTATTAAAAGTTAGTCTAAGAAGTATTACAACTAATTATGAAAATTGTTCTATTAAAAAAAAACAAGCCATTTTTTTGACCATTTATTACTTTCTCAACCATTACGACATACTCAGATTTCCACTATTAATATTCTTAGCAAATTTCAAAAAATTGTATAGAATAAATTATCATTCATCCATACTTTCGCAATAATTAAATTAACATTACAAAAATGACTATCACGACTCCCGTCAATCCATCCTCCCCTTCATCCCGCCAACACTACAAACTTTTTCATTCCAGCAATCCGAAAAAGCCAGCGTTAAAAACCCCGACAAAACCGGCGCGCCCCTATCCATCGCCCAGACCATACGTCGTCCATTTCACTAGCCTTCGGCCCTCGATCTCTTTTTGCCCGACGGGCCACGTCTCGGAAACTCGCCGAGGGAAGAATCGTCGCGTACATCCGGCGCACGCGATCGCCAAACTTTTCTAAAAACTTATCCGTCCGTATATACACTGACTCTCCACAACCACCAACGTACCTACACCCCCTCCCCCGCACACATGCACTTGGCGATCGAAGTAACTGACGAGGCGCGCAGCGGCCGAAAACTGCAGGATCGGCTTGTTTACCTGTATGGACGTGTGCATTGTGACGCTCCGTGCGCTGTGTGGGCGTTCGATCGCTGACGGTGACGCAATGGAATCGCTCCAGTTCTCGCGGGATTTCATTTACATTTTCGGCCGGCTTGCACAGCTTTTTTGCGGGAGCGCTGGACTCTTTGACAGGGCATCGCCTTTGAGAGAGGGGAGGGGAGAGTTTCGTCCGCTGCAGCGAGGGCCGGACGTTTCGCGCGCAGCCGCTCGCCTGTTTACTCGATCGAGTTTATTGTCTGGCCGGCTGATTTATTGGATTGGCGCGTTGTTATTGAAATATATATATAGACGGTGCCGAGGACGAAGAATGCGCCGCAACTGCGCCGGGCTCGGGAATTTCACTGACGTATAACGCTGGAGGGTTGAATAGAAAAATATAAACTTTTTTTTCTGTTTTGTCAACTGCTGTTGTTTGGCGGCGGTGGAGTCGAGCTTGAGAAAAATATTTTAAATTGTTTATAGCTGTTGATCAGTAAGGAATTAAGTAGTAAGATGATTTTTTAAATTTCGTAAACTTTTGGTGATTCAAGTGAGAAAATTTGTTAAGAACCGTTTATAAAAAGTTTTTCATAACGATATTTACATACATTAAGCCTTTCCTTTTCAAATCTGAGCAGCTAAATTCGAATCTATAAAGAGACTGAATCGATTAGAATTTTGGTACCAAATTTTCAATTGCAAATTTTCACCCAAACACTCAGACGACAAACTCAAACTATAAAAAAAAAGCACACAAGCAAATCAACTCTCCTACAAACTGTCCGCATCCGATAACTCCCCGATCGCAACAAGCAACTAAGCGCCCCGAATAACCGATCGTCACTCCCTCATCCATCTCCGCGAAACATTCAATGCACTCGCTCTCGGCTGTAGGTAGGCAGCCGCGATGCACGGCCAGATAAGAGGGCCGACTTCAATTAAGAAGTAATCCCCGGCTCCGCGCGCGCTCCTGCGCGATATATCTAATAAAACAGCGGGCTTATCGGGACCAAGTGTGGCGGCCCAAGCGACACTGGATTACCGAAGCTTTGCGCCAATCATTCGTCGGATTAACGTATCTCGGCCCGTGTAAGCCGCGTGCGGCCCTGCGCGCGTGTCGACTCTGCGAGGTCCGCAGCTCGAATTCGGGATTCTCATCGGTCGAGAGCTGCCCGCGTTGTCGGCTGTTATCGCGTCGGAGGAAGAAGGAGAGCTGCGCGCTGGAGGTTTGGTTAGAGATTTGTGAGTTACAGGTTGGCTGTATGCTTTTTTGAGGAGAAGGCTTTGAGACGCTGGTTTTCTTGGAATAGACGGTTTGAAAGTGGAACAAGTAGGAGGTCTTTTCATGAAAATGATGACTGGGGAGCTCATATAGGTCTTCTGATATACTTATGTTCGCTTAAAGTAAAGATTTCCTTTTTCGTTTAAAATAAAACTTTTTCCTTTGTTTAAAATAAAAATTTTTACACTTTTGAAAACGGCGGTTGTTAAGTTGGTTGAAACGTTAACTAATGATATAATCGAAAGATTAAAAATTATAAGCGAAAAATATTGGAATGTTTGCAAGTAACGCAAGTAAGCGTGGAAATATTTGAAATGTGTTGCGTGTGTGTGTATGTATGTAAATATGATGTATGAGTAGATACGTTAGAGAGGCAAGAGAATGAGAAGAGCGTTAAGTTGTTGTCGGAGCCTGGCTGTGTAAGCTTGAAAGAATAAAAGCAACTAATACATATTACGAGTATTATTATTTGACGACCTTATACACTACAAATATATTTGTAATACACTAAATAACAATAACGTTATTGATGTTCTATTTTATACGGATTCTCAGGATGCTAAAAGCTTAAAATTAGACTAAATTCAAGATATTCATTTTATCTAGAAGCGAACAAAGAGATGTATAATATAAGATACCCAAAAATGTACTGTTTTCGTTGTGTCATAAAATATCCCTACTGAAAAAAGTCAGATGAGATATCACCTGATTTCTCATTTGAGATGCCGTGCCAAAATCGTAGGTGAGATCTCTTCTGACTTTTTTCAGTAGGGATAGCACTTTTTTCAATAGTTTTATACATTCAGTCCTGTGCCCTGCGTTGTATACTTGCACCCACAGGGATCACAAGATTACGTTCTAAAATTTTAGAAAAAAGATCGTTGAAATCTTCTATAGTTCTCTCTCTCTCTCTCTCTCTCTCTCTCTCTCTCTCTCTCTCTCTCTCTCTCTCTCTCTCTCTCATTCGAAAAACAAACAGTTCAGCAATCCTGATGCACACGCAAGTATATTTCCCCGCGAGAGAGAGAGAGAGAGAGAGAGAGAGAGAGAGAGAGAGAGAGAGAGAGCGGCAGCGAACTTCGGCGGCGAGCAAACAGCAGCAGCTAGAAACTTTTCAGAAACTCGCGGCAAAGTAATAGCCGAGCTAGCTGGTATAATGTCGCCGATGGTCGAGCGGCCCTTTAAATCAGACTGCGCGCGCCCGCGCCGCCGCGGCTCTAAAAACACGCGGCCAACCTCGAGAGCTGAATTCCCGAGAGGGGCGCGATAAAAACTTGAGCGAGAAATCAGCCGAGTGGCTTCCGCAATGCTGGAGAGGCCGGGACTGTGTGCAGCCGCTAAGGAAAATCCTGCGGGGTAGCCCGAAGAATTATATCGGACAGTCGCTCGAGTTTTCGGCGAACGGCTAGTTTTCGAATGGCTTCGTTAGAATGATTTCCTAGGGCGGCCCTTTGGATTAAAACTGTTTTATCTGTGGGATTGATGCGCTGTTTGATTACGTACTTTGTAAATTTCGAAATTTAATGTTAAAATATAAAGTTATTCAAGATGTGTGGCTCTAGGTATATGCGAGTCATTCATAATTTTGCTTTTAATATAACGGGATTCTCATTATCTTATCAACGGCACGGCCAAAGTTTACTAAAAAGTATGTCAATTAGAGATGCATTCAGAATTCGAAGCTTCCTTGCCAGCTAACGTAAAAATAAATAATTCGCTGGCTTTCTATAAAAAGTAGGAATGATCTTAGTATAATGAGAGCGGCATCAAAACAAACGAGTTTGCATCCTGTTCAACTTCTGCCCTCTCTCTGGATGAGGTGCGCATTTATTGCCATGGAAAAAAGTTCCGAATGCTAATAATACTCATTGGCCGAGTTTCTCAGTAATTTTCTTAAGCATTTCCTTCGTTGCCAATTTTCATAATGCACACTTTACTGGCTAAGCAAAAACTTTCCTTTAATATTAATTACTTTTCCATTAACTCGCAGTCTTTCAGACATTCCTATTAATATTATTGAAAAACTAATCAAGATTTAAACTTTTCTACAGCTTTCGTCAACTCGTAAAAAAACTTGCGATAGTAAATCATCGAAACAACGACACGGCCAACAATATCACGATAAAAAATCTTAATTCAAACCTGTCACTCGTCTTTATTGCAATAATCGCTTCTGCGTCAATACAGCATCGACATATCCCAGCCACTCTTCGTCCAGCAAAAACATATCAATTTCGATTGCGGTTTGGATTCGATCATACCCTGCGGAGAGCGACATCTGCGCGTGCATGTCCAGCTCCTCCCGCACGTTTCGTGGCCTATACCAGTGTGGAATGGAAAAAAAGTGAACAGCCGCCGAGAGGTTATCGACCCTGCGGAGCTTTCCGCATTCGGCCGTCACGAGGGTATGTTCGTGCGCGAATGTCTAAGCTTTTGGAGGTAGGTGTGTTGGATTGCGTGGATTTGTAGACGAAAAATTATGCGTACCTGTCGTGAGGAATCGGTTGAGGGAAAGATTGGTATTCTCAATAGTGGGGTTTATAATTTTTTGGTTTACAATGAGAATATTCGATAAAGTAAAGTAGTAAATGATAACTTAAAAAACAAAGTTTTATTAAAATTTTGTAATTAAGAGTAAACAGTTAAGGAAAATATTAAAAATTTAAGTTCTAGAAATACAATAATATATCTATATATATTTATTATTATGTGTTTTATTAAATTAATAAAATTTTAAAAACTTTTTGTTTTAGAACTACGTACTTCATCGTCAAAGAAGCTACACCAGGTAATAATTTAGAGCAATATTGAATCGCTATAGTAAGACGTGATATATGTACGTAAACGTGACTTATCACAATCTTAACGTAGACCGCTAATTGGGATCTTTTGTTCCCATCGTACGTCAATGCTCAGCCGCTGCTAACTGCATTAGCAGGTAGCTTTCTTAAAGAGATATCTCGATTACAATTTTCTAAATATAGAAATTCTTTCCTTATATAATTTAATTTTAAATAATTTACTTTGTTTAAGGAAGATAAAGTTTATTAAAAAAATTTTAATAATAAATAACATTATCTAATTGCTTATAAAATATTAATTTTTCTTTTCAAAAATTTTTCAATGAAGCAAAAAGCTATTCTTAATTACACAAGCTTTTATTTACAAACAAAACTTTCAAAAAATAGAAACTAGTAAAAAAATTGTATAAAACGTAGAACGTGATACAAATAGTACAAACCTCACTAACAAAGCAATTAAAATCAATAATAAACCCTGAAAAAAAAGATCTCGAACAGAACAATCCTCCCCATCATCTATTCGAGCGTTTTTAATATTTTCCAGAAGAGTCATTACACGCCAGCGTCCAAGAGTCTAGGCCGCTCTCGCCGAGACGGAGCATTTCAGCGAAATTCGTCGCAAAAAAGTTCTTAAAGGAGGACAGAGAGAAAGAGAGACAGGCAGCAGACGAAGCCAAAAAAAAAAGGAAAGAAAGAGAGGAAGACAGAAAGAATGAGAAAGAGTCGGAAAGAGGAAGGAGGCTAGAGAGGCGCGCAGAGCCGGCAATCATGAGCGGTGACCAATCAGCGGCTCTTGTATTTCGCGAGCCTCGCCACCCGGAATAATAAAAGCGGAGGACTGCGACACGGGCGCCCGTACCTCGGGCATTTTTAAAGAGCCTTGCCAGGGCCGCGATCGACGTTCGTTACTTTCGGGAGCAACGCGTTTTTTTCTCGCAGCAGCTGTATACGTCTCAGTATTTTTTCCAGTATTTCGATTTTTCGTTTTTCGAATTTTTCTTTTTCAAGGCTGGCCCTATTTGGATTAATCTAGTCTAGGGTTTAACGATTGATAAGAGCCGTGCCAATTCTTCGGAGCTTTCATGAAAATTTCAGGAGACGCGCGCCCGAGGCCTTTGCCAAATCAGGCATTTTTTTGCACGGCTGATTAGTTCAGGAGCCGCTCGCGCTTCTGTGCAGAGAGGGAAAAGCTCGGGCTTGGCCTGCAAATCGCAGTTTGATCAATAAACCACACTTATTTTAATATACGTAATGGGCGAGGCGCGTGCTCGCGTTTTTCATCTGTTAAAATGTTTTATCTTGTTTGCCAGGCTGCACCGGCCTTGCGCAACACTCTTCCAAACTTTCTAAACAAACAACGCGCGCAAAAATACTTGGACGAATTTCTGGAATGATGAAAAAGTGTCGATAATATCCTCACTAAAAAACCAGTATAAACAATAATTTAATCGCACAACTCGCTTACTTTTTTTTTCTTTAGCATTAAGAGGCATATCCGTTTCATTAAGCGCAACGCCAGAGCTCGAGCGGCATTGTTAGAGAGATGCACTGCCGGCGCAGCCACTTCAGTCGGACAAAATTCAATGACGTCAGGCAGGCTGTGCAGCGTCAGCGCGAGCGCGCGCCGCGTGTCGCGCTTGCCTCAGCCCTGTATACCAATTTCCCAGCCCGTCTTTTTTCCGCGATTTAATCAGCGAACTGTCGCGCTGCAGCCCCGCTGTTGTACGCTAGTAGAGCATCGCGTGAAGCTACTGTATAGAGAGAAAAATAGTATGTTATACATTATTGTGTCATTTGAAATAATGATAAATCAGGTAATTTTACGTTCTATTTTTTGTTCGTGCCCTTTAGACACCTTGCCTATTCAATAAGAAATAACGGAGCTATTTCTCATCACCTTACGCGCCGCGGAAACTCACTTATTTATCAAACATTTTTTTATTCAAAAAGCAAGCCAAGTCTCGGGCACTTGAAAAAAGAAAAAAAAACAAGCGGCGGGGGTAGTCTCGAAAAAGCTACATACACACAGAGCCAAGCGCACCTACTTCACCCGGTACGTGCTGAGAAAAAAAGATGCAACACAGCGCGCAGGCCGGAGACAAAAAAGACGAGAGGCTGCTCGTCTCTAGCGCTTGCTCGAGCTAGAGAGTGAAAGAGAGAGAGAAAGAGAGAAGTCAATGTAACTCGATTATTCTGTGCAAGACGCTGGTTATGTGTGTGAGTAAGTGTGTGTGTGTGTGGAGGGTCGCGCCGGGTGTCACTTTGCCAGGTCTTGCGAACTTCGTTACAACAGTGGCGACAGTCTCTAACTAGGCCCTCACAGCTCGGCGAAAAATCAGATTCCTGTACACCGCGAGGTGTAATGGTTTGAGAAAGTGATCTAGTCTGACCATAACGTTTTGGAATTCGAGCAGGATTTATCAATAGAGAAATTTCATTGTTAGTTCGGTGTTGCTAGATTGGCGGGAAGAGTGTTTTTTTGATAAAGTAATATTGTTCCCTTTGGCGAAACAATTTATTATTTTGAGCGGCGCACCTGAAAAGCGAATTCTCCAGATCAAAAACTTTTTGATAAAAGCTCTTTAGAATCTCCCACAAAGCCCTTTGAAAGCGCTGCTTTTCGAGGGCGCAGCTCGAAAAAAAAGTCGCCGCCCAGAAAAACTTCAGAAAAAAAGCCAGCCCCGCGCAATTTTCCAAACCGCTCGATCCCGAGAGTTCGTATTAATAAAACAAATCCAAACCTTCGGCAATCCCCCTCCACCAACCTTTAAAAAAAAAAGAAGAAATCCAGCCGCAGCAGGCAGCCCACCAGGGCGTCATTCTCGCTCTCCCATAACCCTTCGCTAGCTCCGAGAGAGAACTACGTCTTGCGGGAGGTGTAATCCCTATGCGTCCCGGAGCATCTGCGCAGCGCAGCCGCGGCGTTGCTGCAGAAGGGCGCAGGGGGGGGGGGGGGGGGAAGGGCTAGCTCCGTGGAGAGAGGGTAAAGGGCGAAGCCGCGCCGGCGGGAGGTGGGCACTGCCGCTAGAGGTGACGTAATTCACGAAAAGGGGGATGAAGCAGCTGCGGGGGCGGCCGACGCGTCTGGCTGCATGACAGATTATAACGGCTGACCCAATTAAAATCCGAGGACGAGCGACGCCGGCATTGCTGACACGCTGGGCGAGATAAGGAGCGAAAGGTGCGAGAGAGCGGGGTGTATGAAAATTGCCGGGGATCGAGATGGGGAAATAGAAATGTGTGCGTGGTGGAAGTTGGATTAAGGGGGTGGGGGGAGATGTGAGTGTGGGAGAAAAGTGATGGAGAGGTGTTTATGAGGAGACAGGTGGATGGGGTAAGATGAGGCTGCGTGCAGGTGAAGAGTGAAATGCTGGATGAGGCTTGTGGGAGGTGGTTTAATAAGTCGGCGTTTTTTGTTGAAAATAGTCGGTGTAATTTTGAAAGAGATTCTGATGTTTTCAAGAGAAATTTTTTAAATTTAATTAAAATGAAATTATGAATGATTTCTTTTAGATTCGGAAAATTGAGATTAAAAGTCGTAAAAGGAGTAGAGTTATGTTTTAAACCCTCTTTAGAAAACGATAAATCATTTTCAAATATTTAGTTGGTACTTTGGGACTTACTAATTTTAACAAACAACTAGATAATTTTGTTCTTGCTTAAGGCGAGTATAAGACGAGAAAGATGCAATCCTAGAGTTAAAAAAGCGATAGAGTTTAATGGCAGATAATGCAGCTTCAAACGGCCATAAAAATTTTACAGTGTCAGGATTATCCGTCATCCTCGGATGTTTACGATGTGATCTTGCCATGGTAGAAAGCAGCTTTTCTAGAAAAACGTGACTGTGCGTACAATTTAACCATAGCTTTATTTCTTAATCTCCAAGACGTGCAACTTGGATACTTTTCTGTACTTAGCTTCGTCTTTAATGTAACTCTGTAATATTATAAAACTGGTAAATAAAATTATCATTGAAAATACCTTGCCAATGTTTAATTTAATAAGTAGTAAATTCTCACAGTAGATGTAAATAATAAAATATGATTTGTATATAACAATTTTTTTTCACATTATAATATAAAAAAGAAACATATTAAGTCATTAATGAAAGATGTTTTCAGTCAATTTTTCATATTCTGAAGGAAGATGACATTGACAATAAAGAAAAAGAATACGATCAAAATTATATTTAACTTGTGTAATGAATATATTCATAAATATACGCTCAACGAATGTACAAATTTATAAATAATTTGGTTTTTCATTTGATGATCTGACAGATTGTTTATTACTTTCTTTGTGATTTCTTTGAATTGTTATATTACATGTGTAAATCAAAAAGTTAAAAATTGATTTTAATTGTAGTACTAGCCATATGTAACAGAAGTTTTTGATATTTTACAAAAGTGATAATCTTTTGATTATTGATATAGGGCTGATTATGAATTAAATAAAAGTCAACGCGAATTAAAAGAATTACTAAATCGTCTAAATTTATATTTAAGTCATAGATACGGCCAAAATAACGATTTTTTTGCAAATATCCAATTTAACGTAATTTTTTAGTATTCATAAATTTATACCAGTAAATACTTTCAAAAAAATTTTTTAAGAGAAACATATAGAATTATCAAAAATCTATTAAAAACTGTTAACAATATTTGATGCCATTCATACTATTATAATGATGTGAGAACAAATTCTTACACATATGTTAGACCTATGTTGGTATAAGAGATATACCTTGACGAAGAATATCGATTTTCTTTGTTGGAAAAACATAATAAGATTAGAAAATTAATGTTAAGTAACTTGCTATTTAATAATTATGAGGGCAAAGATAAACATATTCAGTATGGAACATATCTAATTCGTTCATACAACAACTTCGTAGATACAGTAGTAATATCAGCGTTTAGTCAGACGCAAAATTACTATTTTACTTCAGAAAGTTATTAAAGTTTACTGAAAAAAATGATCATAAATTTTAAGGCTATCACATTAATTTTTCCACATATAAAATGCAGACAACCACATACTCCCGAAAAAATTCATGCCCCTCAACAACCCACAAAACCCTCAAACATCGCAATTAGACCGTGCGCATTGCGTAACACGCTCACTCCACATAATACATCCTCCAACTCCCCAAAGCCAGCTTCCAGGCCTCCCCCTAAAAATCGTCGAAGCTCGCTTTGTGTAAGCTCTCTCGGTGCGGGCCAAGGCTCGTTGGATACGGGCCATCGGGCTCTGCAGGCCGGGAGAGCCTCGAAAAACTCGCCGGGGCCTGGGCTGCTCTCGCACAAGAGAGAAATGAAACAATGCGGAATATCTTATACGGGCCGGCTGCGCAGAGGAGAACTGGAAAAGTCCAATTGTATTTCGCGTCGGAGATTTTCTGGCTGCTCGCGCCCCGCCGCCGCCTTTGAAGGCACGAGGCGTATATATACCTACCTGAGCGTATACGTCTCGGCGCTTTATAGCCGGCTGAGGTGTATATATATGCGCGCGCTCGCCGTCGATTCGATTTCGCGCGCAAAAAGGGACGACGACGAGGGGGAGCTTTGTATGCGCGCGGCGAGACGCGAGCGAGAGAGATTCGACTTTGGGCAACGCGCCCGGCCGAGCGCAGGTATGCGCCGGGGCTATACACAGGAAGAGGGAGTAATTTTTCGGGATTTTTCCTTCTTTTTTACTCGCTTAATGCTCGTTCTTGCGTGATTTAGGTCGAATTGTTTGCCGACGGGCTGCTCTCGCTCGCGGCGGAATTACTTATATTCGGAGGAATAGGTAAATCGTTGCGGATGACTTATGAATTTTAAAAAAGGGAGAGAGACAAGCGAGCGGATTTGCGCATCCGCAAGGTTGTACTGGCTTTTTTTAGTCGAGACGTGGGAAGAGGATTGCTGGAGTCTTGGGCCAAGGCTAAATAACATTTTGCAAATTGTTAACAGCTGCTTGATCAACAGTAGTTAGGAACTATCGATTAAATATTAACATTCTTGCAAATTCGTACCGCAATTCGATTCTCTCTACTCTCCAAAATCCCACAATCCAAACGCCGAAAATCGCCAAACGAGCCCCTCGCAATCTCCCGAGCCTAATCTCCATATTTGTCTCAAGTTACACAGCCAGACGCGTATACACTTGGCAAGGAAATTCCGGCGCTCGGCGAAGGAGCGCTCGCTAATAAAGCGCCATAATTAAAAGTTAATTGAGCGCCCGGCGGCTGGATCCCGACTGGCGCCGGGCCGTGCGGTAATTGAGGCATTATTTTTCGATTAAACGCAATGGAGAAAGAGAGAGAGAGAGAGAGAGAAGCTGGAGAGGCGTGAGAGGGGAGGATAGCAAGAAGGGGAAGAGATGCGCGCCGTGATGGGATTTAAATTAGCGCGCGAGCGCGCGACATCTGTCGCCTTCTTCCATTAAATGTCACTCCGGCTGCTGATGCCAGGCCGCCGCCGTCGCTGTATATATACCTATATACAGGTGTATATACATAAGCGCGGCGAGACTTGGCGCGAAATCGCTTAAGACGTTTTCTCGCGAGGAGGAAGATGCTGCTGCAGCCCGAGAATTTTATTAAATGAGGATGCTCCCAGGAGGAGGAGGCTGTAATTCTTGGGGATCGAGTGGAGCCAGGAAGGACGGGTGAGAGGTGCGATAAGAAAAATTATCTCTTGGATATTTTTTTTTTCTTTTTTTTTTTAAGGGAGAAGTCAAACGCTGAGAGATTGCGAAGGGCGCCTGGTTTTTGGGCTTTTTTTCGATGTTTTCAGGGGAATTTTTAGTAGCTTGAGGTTTAATGGATCGAGTGATTTTTAAAGGTGTTTTGTTGGGATTTGCAAATTTTTGGGATAAATAGAGATACTTTGGGAAAATTCGAGATTTTTTAAATCTTCATTCATAATTAAGAAATTTTTAAAAAATTCTTAATTCAAATCATTATACATAGTCTTCCTTTTCAACATTAATTATATAACACTAATAGCTTTAGAATGAATAGGTATTACAGTAGATAAAGTCCAAGTTTTGTAAGCCCTCTTTATTCTTACCACTCAATATTAAAGATTTACCTTTTTAATAAAAATCAAAACTAGTAAGAATAATAAAAAAACAATATACCAACAGAAGATTAATATTTTCCATCAAGCAATAATAAATTGCTTTGTGCATAAACTTCACGGCCTAAATAACCCACCAACCACGACTTTTTAATCGCAAATCAGCATCTGTCATCCCAAGCAACTGCGAGCGTAAACTTCTGAAATCCACGCATAATAAAAAAAGTTCAAGCCATCAACAAAGCCTCTCACATCATTCTATCAGTCCCTCCGCGACTCGCTCCCCTCGATCCACCCCTGCTCGCTCTCATCCCCCCCTCCTCTCGCCGTACCCTTTACAGTCTTCGATTCTACTTATACACACAGCACGAGGAAAAACTATTATTAAATTGGATTCCGAGGCCCCGCGTCCGCGCGCTCACGACAAAGCTTTTGTGCCCCGAGAAATTGTCTGCCTGCGAAGTACACAGAGAGCCACGCGCGGGGGCAGCACCGCAAAGTAACCGGATTTTTCAGCGAAGAAGGCGAGGAGGAAAATGCAACAAAGAGCGAGCGAGAAAACCGAGGGAAGCTGCGGTCAATGACGGACTTTGAGAGACAGTTGCGTAGATTGGGGAAGGGAAAATAGGCTAGAGAGCGGGTTAGAGGACGATCTTGAATTTGGGCTCGCTAGTTTTATTGTTTCGAAAAAGGGTCAGGGGTTTAATAGTCCGGCGTAGCAAAATTAGACTGCTTTGCTTTACAACGTTGTTTTGAAGACTTTCGAGATTCGCGCAAAGTAGCGCGCGGCGAAGCAACGCGGCCCACCCCCGACCTAATAAAATAGAGGAGAAATCGGGCAAAAAAAGGCGAGGAAAAACAAAGAGGGAACACACAATAGAAAGCTAAAGAGAAAAGGGCAAAGTTCAGAACTAAAGGAGGCAGAAATCAAGTGATTCAGAGAGAAAGAGAGCGAGTCAGAAACTGAAAGTCAGCATACAGCCGAGGAGGAGCGAAAGAGCGAGAGAGAGAGAGAAGCAGCCATGCAGCTCTGCAGACACAAAAGCGACAGAGAGATGCAAAAAGACGGCTGCGCGCACATAGAGCCGCGCGGCGTATATAGCAGAAAAGAGGCTGCAACGTGCTTCCCGTCCTTCTTTACGCCCTCGTCTTTTCCAGCCTTCCACGGCCCGAGCAGCCCCGCATATAATGCATCCGTTCCGCGGGCGTAATCTTCGAGTACGCAGCTCGCCTAGGCTCTCTCTCTGTATAAGACTCGGCGCTCTTTCATGCGCGCGGATTTTTAATATATATATGTATATAGAAATCAAGAGCACGCTGCGAAATCTTTAATACGAAAGCGACATGAAAAGGGGGCAGGTGTGTATGTGTGGGTGTATGGCAGGTGCACGTGAGTAGAAGGGAGACGTATGTGGTGAGGGTATTAAGGAGGGTGATACTTTTTACTTTGAAGATGTGGGATTCGCTTGATTAATCGCGCTTGCTTTTCGAGATTGCTTTTTTGGTTGGAGGTATTTTAATTTTACGTTTATGGATGCGATCAGCTTTTTAATTTTGTTTTTTAGTGTAGCTAAATTAATTTTAAATTAACATAGAGTTTATTTATTTTTGTATCTTTTAAACATCTCCAATTCGAAGCTAAAGGAACAAAACATTGCGTGATAAAAAACCGAATAAAATATTCACCAGCTCCAGCGGAATTTGCAAAAACTTGTCCTCGTCAAAAATACGACTCTGTGTACGCTTATGCAAATGGTAAAAAGCACTCCAAATCCCTTTTAGCTCCTCATAAACGCTGACCCCTCCCCATATCTCTCCTCCGGCACCTTGCCGCAAACCCTCAGTCATCCTTCTCCCAGCCTCGATTCCTCGACACCACAACTCACGTTTACTCACCGAGCGTGAAAAAAAAAGGTGAAAAATCACCGTAAAAAGAAGCTCGCCGGCGAGAGCCGCAAAGTCGCCGCTCGCTAAGTGCATCATAGTCGCCCCCTCACCCTCCTAGTTTCCGCGCTTGTAAAAGTGCAGGAGCGAAAGATAGAGACATAGAGGCCAAAAAATTGTGCAGTAATCTGCAAAAGTTCGGCCTGTCAACTAGCGCTCTTTCTCCGTATCCCTACGCCCAAAATGGCCCGCGCAGGAAAAAGTCTCGCAGCTCGTTTCGGAAGATAAGAAAGAAGTCGCGCAGCGCGCGGGCTTAGCGAAAGTGAGTGTGTATCTACATTACGCTCGTAGACGCGCTCGAGCTTTATCTCTCACTGCTCGTGTTTTGCTTCTGTTTCGCCTTCCTGTTATTTGTTATTTCCCTCTCTCTTGCCGGCGGAACTGCCCGCGTAATGAAATATAACCCAGCGCTCGCGCGTCCATACGTGCAGACGTACTAGCACGCTCGGCTATTATATACATCGCGCGCTCGTCGAATGCTAGTACAACGTCGTAGTCGCATCCGTCCCTCTCCTCCCTATTTTTTGTCCCCCACCGTGTCTTTCCCGTTTCTCTCGGCTTTTTTGCCTGCCCGCTTATACTGTATTTATATCTCGAGCTCGGCCGTGATTCATAACGCAATCATATGCAGGGCGAAATATTGCGATTTCGTTCGTTAACAATGCCGCAGTGTCTCGCTGCAGATGGTTCGCGCGCTTTTTTTGGTTTTGCACAGCGTTTCGGCACTTTTTATCGGGCCGCTGCGGATTGTTAGTTTTCGGCTGATGCTGATGTAAGTTACGGCTTTAGCGCGAGCGCGATTCGTTTTCCAAGTTCATATTTTGCCGATGGAGAGCTTTACTTTCGGCGCACGTGCGCTGCGTTCGAACGGCGCGATTAATAGTTTTGATAAGTTTTGTGAGGTTTGCGGGATTCGAGACTGTTTGGAAACTGTTTTAAATTTGTTATTTTTTTTATTGTTGTTGGTTTTGGTTTTGACTAAAGATTCTTTGTAAAGAGAATTTGTGATTTTCATTTTTTTTAATTTACGGTTCTATCTGTTTGTTTTGAACACTCGTAGAATGTCATTAATTATTTATATAAATTCTTATTATTAAAGTTAATGAGTATTATGTGTTAAACGATAACCAATGGATGTAACTAATTACTATAATACATGTAACCGTACCTAACAATTTGCTAAAGAAAATGGATTAAATCTCCATCTCAATTATCATGTAATAGCTATTCAATAAATTGCAGTTTTAAATGATCTACATTTAACTGTAACAACATGTTTGTGTATCCAACTAACAAAGAATAAATAAAGCTGAATAAATGTCTGTACCTAGATCAGAATCATTAGATAAAAATACAAAAAATATTGAAAATTTCCCCCATCCATTACCACGACGAATCAATAGTAAAAATTCTCGCAACATTTAGGTACAGTCAAACAAAAGCTTTCACAGTAAACATTTTCATGTTTATCCTCCAACCTCTCGAAAATCGCTCGCTCCGGAAACCCAATTTCCCCGCTCCCAAAATAGACTTATCGAATCGCTCGCGCTACAATAGATCCATCAGCTCGACGGCATCGCGGCGCTGCTTACGCGAAAAAAGTTTGACCGCGCGTCAATCACGAGCCGGCACGCATTTTTTACATATACTTAATGTGCAAAATTTGCGAGATGAAGCTTCGTGAAATAACTCAGCCGTTTGCTCGTTCGCGCGCGAAGTTAAGATCCGCAAAGTCTCGTAAAATTTGTCAAGCGCTGACACGGGAATCAGTGTTTACGTGGTAAACAGAATGAATTGCGAGGGTATGTATGTAAAGGAATGGCTATGGGGATCTGGATGGATTATAGATGGAGGTTGCTATTTGTCATACGAAACGGTGAACTTCCGGATGTATTTGGAAGTAACTTAATAGGTTTTAGTAATTCTCTATTGATTGTTTTTATTTTTTTATAATTACTTTGAAGAATTGTTCATAAAAATATACAATAATTACTTTGTAAAAATATATTGTGCAAGCTTTATTTAATTTGAAACAATTTTTATAAGTTGCTTGTTAGAAATTTCTTTTTTTAAATGTCGCTAAAAAATTTTTTTGATGATAATTTAAGAAAGATTTAGATTAAAATGTGTACGTATAACTCTTTAGCGCATCCGTGAACAGCATAAAATAAATATTAAAAAATTAATGATACAAGAAAGTAATAATTGATATATTGATCACAGATATAATAATTATTACAAATTAAATTATAACAAAACAATTACGAGTAAAACCTAGAAATATCCAAAGTCTTTACAAACAATAAATATGCAACAGGAATCATCAAAGACAAAATTAAAACTGAGAAAAATCTAACTAAATAAACAGAAGAGCTTCCAAGCCGAGCATTTTAAATCAATGAAAACAGAATTCTAAAGATGCACAGAGATAGCTTCTCTACCGCGGAGCATCGATCGATGTAGAACAGCTTTCTATCTCTCGATTTTCCCGTACGCGCATCTTTAATTAATTGAACCCTTTCGTGTGAAAAGATGAGATTATGTTCAGAAGAGCTGTGCTCGGAATATCGAGCTCTAATATCATGCCCCGTCAGGCTGAGTATCGTCGCGACGTTTTGCACATCTTTGCAAAGTACGACAAAACAAGTCACAATTTAACAGATTGCGGCCGCTAAATCATGTTGCGTAAAGCATTTGTATTATTGAAATTTAGGATAAGTTTGAAAATAGTGATAGCGACATTTTATCTCTTTTTTTATAGTTTACTTTGTAGATGTTTTTAATTATTGGTTAAATTCTTAATATCTAATTTTTTTAAATTAATTTAAAGAAGAAACATATGATGTTTATATAGTTAATTTTATGTTTGCAATTTTGATTGTAATAGTTATGCTTGTATATAAATTGTATATCTCTAAACAAATTTTTTTTATGAAAAAGTTAAAGTTGACTCAGATGCATGAACGAACAAACGATTTTATTCTCTGAACAAAAAATTTCTAACAATGAACTTTGATCTATGGATTCAAATATTTTTCAAAAGTCAATGTTTTCCTAAAAATCAGGAAAAAAAATTTGGACTTTTTTATGTAACAGAATAATTTATATATTTTTTTTATATAATAATTTTTATACATTAGAATAGTTTGCTTATTTTAAATTAAGTAGATTTAATTTATACTTTTCAAGAAAAAAAAAGAAAACAAAAACGGTCAGATCTTTATTAATTTTGAAATTAAAATGCACAACTTAGTTACAAAAATTCAATGTATACTCAAAATTTGGTAAAGATTCATCAAGCAATTTGGAAACTACGACGGAATGTAAAAAACAGGTCATTCACGTACACCCACCCACACACAAGTACATAATATAAAAAAATTTCGCTGACACCGTCGCTGTTGCCGTGTGTATCAATTTTCGAACCCTCTTTCCACCCTTTCATTTATCACATATTTCATATGGTCTTACACTATGGACGTACAGTATGGCCTTACACTATTTTTTCACTTTTTAATGTTATTTTGCCAAATTTTTATATTATTTTCTTTTATTTAACCGGTACTAGTGATATTGAGCACATTTTAGCTCTACACAGAGGCTTTACACCAGATAATTAATACTTTGTTTAATTGTA
>UELX01002374.1:0-31761 GCA_900480035.1 Eupelmus urozonus | reverse complement strand
TAACAGGTTGATTATCCCTTTACAAATAAATGATTAAATAATACAGATAGCGCTTAAAGTATAGTAAATTAATAATAATATAGTAACAAATTTGTCATACATTTTTTAAATTGATGCAAGTTAGTAAGATTAGAATATTCACTGTGGAGACTATTCCAATTACGACGCAGCCTGAATAAAGGTATTATAGGTATAATTTGCATTACAATTTAATTCAACAAGTTGTCTAGCATGACGATCAGAGTAACTGCAAGTTTTAAAAACAAAAAGATCTGAAATATTACTAAGAATGTTAGTATTTAATAACTTGAAAACAAAAGTAACGTCTAATAATTCATGTCTAGACTTTATGGTATGACTTTTAAAATATTGAGACATGCTGGAAAAATCATGATCAAACCTTTCTACTTATGTGAAATATTATTAAAAAGTTATACTTTTCAATTTATATAATTTGATTTATCAATTTCAATATTAAAAATAACAATGAACTAAATTTATTAGCTGGAAAGGACAAAATGTTGGCAAAACTATTATTAAAAATTACGTTGTTCTATAAGTCTGAAGCATAAGACTCTTATCACTCATAAATCAATTTAAATTATTTAAGGAAATCATTTCTATTATAACAATAATTAGATCATATAGCCTAAAATAAATAAATTGTTGGTAGCAGTCTATTCTGTATTTATAATTTTATCAACTTGGTATCCACACTACATCTGCAAACACGAAGACCCACCACTGCGCCTAGACCATAATAAACACACACAAGCAACGAATGCATTTTTTCCAACTCCCATAGCCTGTCGTAACGCGCGATTTCAATTTCGTCCCATTTCAAAGGGGACCCAGATCAGCCAGGCCCACCCGGACCCGGATTTAAGTCGCAGATGAATCGACGCGCAGACCTTTAATTCCCGTTGAGTGATTCGTCCGACGTTTTTTTTTTCGGCGCGCAAAGCTTATGCGGCTTCGCAAGTTTTTCCGCTGAATTGTGCACGGCGAGTTTTTTGTCCTCGCGTAATCCCCCGGGTAGGTTTATACAGAGCTCGGCTCTCGTCGTTGAAAAAATAATTGAGATCCAGCGCGCGGCGCGCGCCTGTTTTGATTTGAATACATCTGACGTTCGAAATTATTTTTCGGCGAAAGGCAGAAGCGACCGGGGGCTTCTGTTATTTTTTTTTTTCGTCTCCTGTGCACCTTTTTCCCCGATGAAATGGAGGATTTTCGCGGTGAAAACGGATTTCGAGCCGAAAAATGTCTGTTGTTTTTAATCCTGAAAAAATGATACGATATCGGCTTAGAGAGAATAACTCCATTTTTGTAATGAAACTTTCACTGTACGTGGAAAATAATATTTTTTTGGTGAGTTAATATTTTGTTATCGAAACATGTGTTTTAATTGTCATGATGATTTCTAATAGGGAATTTCAGAATGTTTTTATTTGATGAGGGGCTGGGTTAATCAATTTTTCATAGTGAAAATACTGAAAATTTATTTATGAGAACTAAGAAACGCCACGGCTTTCAGGTCATGAATTTTGTTCAAACTTTGAGATTTGTTTTCAATATTTGTAACGGTGCGATTTTTATGGAAATAATAACGGTTCTAAAATTAAAAAAGTCAATATATTTTCGATTTTACCCACATGTAAGAAAATTAACGGAAAAGCAAAACGAACGTTATAGACTTCAAAACCGTTACAAACTAAAATCACATGCCATTTTATATCACCAATTAGCAATGCTAAACCTGACTATTTCTCGATGTTTTCAATTGTTTTGATACTTTACGATCTCTTTTTCATTGCTCCCTCTACTAGATAAAGAAAAACTGTTACATAACACATACAATTTAAACCTCGTAAACAACATCCAGCTTCAATGGTCCCGGTCAAAAGCAGCGATGACTTGTAAATTTTTCCACCCAGGCAATAACATAAACCACCATTAGAACAGCTCTCCGCTACATAAACATAAATTCGGAAAAACAACGTAGCTCGCAGCAACAAGCGTCTTCAGCAGCAAACGCCCCACTTTAAGCTGGCGCACCAGTCGACAATACAAGCACCACAAATCAGCCCGAGAGGCCATAGTGCCCCCAACGAGTATGCCGCTTTTCTCGAACTATACGCACCGGACGCGAGCACTCCAGCTTCCGAGGCTGCACTCGGTGGGCTTTTCGGCCGGCACTTTCCCAGAAAATCACTGGGCAAATCGATTACAGGCCAGGGGCGCGCGCGGTCCATGGATAATCGCCCGGCGGCGCTTCCTGAATCACGGGGCCCTTGCGCGAGCCCGAAAGCCCTCTCACGCCCAATTGTACGCGCACAATGCCCCCGCAGCCTCTCTTTTCGAGAGATCGGTTGGAGAGAGAGAGAGAGCGAGAGCAGTGGTCCTGCGCGAATACAAAGTCGCTCTCTCTAGCAGGGTGGCTTTGGCCAGGGAGCAGAGTGGCTGTGACCGCGACGAAAGAGAGAGAAAGACAGAGAGAATGAGAGAGAGAGAGAGAGAGAGAATCAACGAAAGAAAAAAGAGAAAGAGAGTGACAGAAAAAGAGAGAGAGAGAGAGAGAGAGAGAGAGAGAGAGAGAGAGAGAGAGAGAGAGAGAGAGAGAGAGAGAGAAAAGCTAGCCGAGATTTAATACTTCATTAGGCAAATTGGGATTGTTGCTTGTTCTATGTTTTTGGAGTATTAATGCAGTCGCTTTGTTTAGTCAATGAATGCGAATGTGATAGGAAGGATCAATGAATAGTCATTTATGAATTTTATTAAATAACTTGTGAAATGTTTTTTTTTTAATAATTTAATTATTGAAACATAACAATACAATGACTACAACTTTTTATCTATATCTTAATAATTTTTCAAATACTTATTACAATTTCCCTATTTATTTGTAGTTTTATTACTAAAAAATGTTAATATTTTATAATCATTATTAAGTAGAAAGGTAAAAATAGTAACTTTTCCTCCTTTGCACCACTATTCTGGCTTCCATAATTGTAAAGGTTATTTTGTAATAATGAATTTAAATTCAATCGCAACTGCAAACTTAAACCTACATTCAATCAAAATGTCAATTAAACCAGAAACTAAAAAACACTTATTTTCCAGGAAAACAATTTCAGCGCAGAAACGGGTCATCCAATTATTTATACGACCAGGTAGAAGAGGCAGCAGTAGCAGCAGCAGCAGCGTTGAAGCACCCATAGGGTGAAGCACAAGCGAAATCAAGAGGAATAAAGAGCGCTTCGAGCGAGAGAGGCGGAGTGAAGATCGAGCGAAGTACAAACTGCGAGAGAGAGAGAGAGAGAGAGAGAGAGAGAGAGAGAGAGAGAGAGAGAGAGAGAGAGAGGACCAGTGGCTTTTTAGCAAAGTGCACACGAGCGAACGAACCCGCTGGGACCCCCGGGAGCGAGAAGAGGACTAAAGTCAACTCTCTCTCTCTCTCTCTCTCGCTCTTTCTCTCTTTCTCTCGGACGAGCGATAAGGGCCGAGATTAGGCACGCGCCGTGTCCTTTCGTAATGAGCCGCGTGGAATGCAGCGAGCTGCTGCTTCGCACAATGCAGCCCTGCAACAACTGCTGCTTTCGGAGCTAGCCTATCGCGACTAATCTCCCTCTCTCTCTCTCTCTCTCTCTTTCTCCTTCTCTCGAGGGCGCGTGTAACGAATTCGAGGATATTCAATAATTCAACGCGAGCGGCGAGCTCGCGATGTGTACGTGACTTCGATTTTATTGGCGATAGCGCGCAAGGCGAATTCATTTATATGCGCGTTGCTCCAGCGCTGCGCTCGTTCGATTTTACCCTCTACTGCGGATAGCGACGGATGGATTGTATATAGGATGGAGTGGGGAGGGGGGTGCGAGGTTAATTTTCGTGAAAGTGAGTTTGAGATAAGAGCGCGTGTCTTTGGAGATAAGGACAGATGGGGAAAGGCGATGTTCGTGGTTGTTGACGATTTTGTTTCGCTGCGGGATGCAGATGTTTCCGAGGCTGATTTTGCGGCCGATAAGGTGGATGAAGTAGGGAATGTAGATTTTTAATAACTGTTTCTTATAACACTTTTTACCTTTTTGATGCGCGAGTTAAGTATAATTTTATAAAGTACTGAATTGAAGACGTGAGATAAAATTTAAACATTTTGTAAAATTTACATAAACTTGCCGAAGTAAGTTTTTGCTTCGTAATTTTAAAACTGAAGATCAGATTTCAAGAATTCAAATTTAATTAATTTTACACGTATTGAATAACAGGGAAAAACTTAAATCATGATAAAGTATGCTAATTTATTTTCTAAAAAATATTCGTGTTATTATTTTTATTACAATGTTAATTTAATACTTTAATTAATTATTTTTAATATATTAAATATTAAAAATAATTTGGAGGAACTAATGTTTAATAATTAGACAACATAATTTAACTAGATACTTTACATTACTATATAATTTTTAAAATTAGATTTCCTGGATACGGATTGAAAATAACAACTGCTAATAACTGTCATTAGTGCCTCAAACGAAAGAGTTATTAGCGCTTATTTGCAATTATTAGCATTTTTCTGCAAAGATATATTTAAAGCAATTGTTTGAGATGCAATAAAAGAACTCGGTATATTTATTTTTTTTACATTATTCAAAATATGGTTTAAACTTTTAAATTGTTACAAAAAAAACTATTGTTGATTCATTTTAGTTAACTTCCCTAACATTATTTATTAATCAAAAGATATTGTGATAAATCTAAAAAACTAACAATCATAGAAATAACCATATCCACCGCTTATGTAAATAGATGCAAAATTCACATTCAAATTTAAATTTAAAAGAAACCTAAAATATTAAACATTATTCTTCCTCATAACGTTCATCGATCCTTTATCTAACAATCGCGGATAGTTTTTCAATCAAAATAGTGATTCTGCATTGTAATGAAATAGCTAATGGGAACTTGATACTTTAACGTGGCTTGAATTTCCCTCCGCGCGCTCGGGGCTCTCCGGAGCTGAAAAGGACCCGAGCGAAGAAAGGAAAAAAATTCGACTTTTTTATCGTCGATGAATGAGAGAGGAGAGTTCGTCGACCTTACACACATAAGTTCCGGTACTCAATTTTATATGGGTCGCGCCGTGGAGCACGAAACAGATGGCGGCCATGCAAATTGAGCCTAGGGGCCTTGTCAAATTTCAAGAGCTTCCGAACGTGACAGTTTAAAACGTCACGAGAGAAAAAGAGAGAGAGAGAGAGAGAAGCCAATAGGACAGATTCAATTATACGCGTGTTTTCTTTGCGCAGCTACACAGTATCTCGCGAGCGCTCGTTCAATCGAAATTTAAATGGGGGAATATAAACATTTTATGGCTTTAAAACTGAATTAATTTATCGATGGGGTTATTGTGAGCCACGCTCGAATAAAAAATCTTATGCGCCGAAACGTAACAAAAATTCGGCGTGCAGTTGATATCGCGCGGCGACCATATGCGCCACGGCTGTTTCTTTGTTACGAATTTTATTTAACGAGCGGTAAAACTGTTTGAAATATTGTCTTAGCGGTGAATGGATTATGGGCGCGAGGCAAATTTGTGGGTGAAATTAGAATAGTATTCAAATCAAGAGCGCGACGCTTTGCATAAGATGTGGACCAAGCATTTGCATATGGTATGGGGTAAAAGTTATGAATAATTTTAAGCTATATTCAACAAATAAAATTAAAATCATTTTCCTATCATATCCTTCCAACACTTTTTTATTACCTTCCAAACACAAAAAATCACACGAAACCCTTCGATTTCACGCTTTCCCATCGCGCCATCGCCCTAACCAACGTCTCTTTCGATCCTCTCCTTTCTCTCTCCCTCGCATACATTAATTTTTTCAAGCGCCAGCTGTAACAAAGCGCACTTCCCGCGAAAGGATTAAAAACTCATCGAGCTAATCAACCTATCAATAACCCCAGCATCGCAGCATCCAGGAAGCTCGCTTCTGGCTCCAGATGACGCACGCAGAGCCACAAACTTATCATCGCGTTGCCTCGTTACGGCAACTCGCGGGCGCGATGCAGCCGATGCATCATCGAAAGGCGCGCACGCGATGACCGCGATGCCGGATTCCTCATTACTAAGTCACCAGCTCAACCGATCCTCGCTTTCTCTCATCCGCATAAGAAGGAAGAGAAGCGGCCCGACGAATGCCGCGCCGGCTGCGTAATACTCGCGATTAATTTCCTCGAGATGTCACGGGGGGTGTGAGAGCTGCTCTCTCGCTGACTTGGAGGAGATGTGGCGATGAGTAATAACCGGTTGTGAGCGAGTTGGCGTGGTTTAAAATTGGAAGGTTTCGGTTGGACCGTTCTTGTGGAGTGTACTGATTGGGATGGATTTTTTTTAAGGAGTTCGAAGAGAATGGCAGAGCGAGGTTCTCATTATTTGTGTGGGAGTATAATTAAGTATTCGCGTGAAGGAAAAATCTCGTTTCGTGCGGTTAAATGTACGCTTGCGTCAACTAATTAGTTCGGCAAGAGCAGGCTGAAATGTAACGTAGGGTTGGTGAGAGCTTGGTTAACGAGCGATAATGCATTGTTTTGTCGAATTAAGTTGTTTTGGTTTTCGAGGAGGATTTAATGCTATCGATGCGATCGTAAAAAAAGGAAAAATATTTTTTGCATAAGCTTGTAAAACTTATTGTTCGCTTTCAAAAGTTCGTATATATTTTTTTATTAACATCTAAAATCTATTGATTAAAACTTTAAGTCTTTCGTAATTTATGTCTACTGTATTGTTTTCAGAGAGCATTGTAAGTGCTACCAAATGAAGTTTATTGCAATTTTTAATAAGTTATTCGTTTAATAAACCCATTTCTATGATCTACAATTACTATTTCACATTACAAAACCTTCATTCAAGTCCGTTACACTCGGCAATACATCAGTTAAAAAATCAATTTTTTCCCAATCTCGCGCTTTAAATTTACATAATTACTTTACGGCCTATTGTGCGTATAAAATGAACTGCTCGCGCGCTTGACACAATGTATCGCTCGTAACGCGCAAAAGAATAAAGAAAAAAGCGCTCCCCCAAACAATTATCGGCCTCTTTTTTCTAATGACGACGAGCCGCACATGGTTCACACTACCAAAGTGATTAAAGCTCGCCTCGCGTAAAAAAGGAACAAAAAACGATACCGAAGCGAGAACAAAAAAAAATACACTGCGCACAAAAGAAAGCAGTGGCATCGCGGCCGCTTCGTTCCCAAGCTCGCGCTCGAGTAAAAAAGTCCCTTCAACATCATCCACACACTCACATAAACAGTCGCCGCCTCAAGAAGCTGCGTACATACGCGCGACTTTTCTCTCATTGTGCCAAAAATAATGCTTAATTCATCTTATTCCCATCTCGCGCGGCACTCCCGTCATTAATCAAGCTCAGAGCTTCGCGCTCTCCTTCTCCCGCGGGCGTTAACCGAGCGCGCTTTATAAGCGCCGACTCGAAAATCATCGTCTGCGCATCAACTGCGCAGCACAACGCGCAACGAGAATAAGAGAAGCGCGAGAGGGAGAAGCGAGTGACACACTGGGAAACTCGGGATTCCTCCCCCCATACAAATCTCTCTCTTTCTCGGGCTCTTTCCTTCTTTTTTTTTTCTTCAGCGCGAGAGGCAGTGTGTGTCCCCCTTCGCGTACATGCGTAATGTATATATACGCTGCGTGCTCGAGTGCGCTCGCGTTCCCTCCGCGTTGTTGCCATTAGAATTAGATAAATATAGCCGCGCTGCTCGCTGGAGGACGCGCGTGTTTCTATCTTTCCTTTTTTTTACTCGTCTTTATCTTTTTTTCTGCGGAATGAGCTTCCACGTGCTCCGAACCAGCAGGTTGTGGTGTGCACTCAGGGGCCCTTTGTTTACGTTCACCCTCGGCGAGTTTCGGTGTCTTTTCTTCTCTCGATTTTTTGCCGGGTTTGGTCGGCCTAATTTTTCCGTTACGCTCTATGCAAATCAGGGTGGTGCTGGTTTTTTTGGTTGGAGCGCCGATTGCGGGAAATTTATGTGGGCCTCGATGAGTTTTTTTGGGTTGGTAATAATCCACGCGGGGGTTGACATCCACTTCTATTTCGTGCGTCATTTGAGCTGACGGATTTTGTGATTTTTCAATCCGGTTGAGTGATAAGTTTGGGCTCTTGAAAAAACTCGACGTAAATAGAAGATGGAATCGATTTTCCACGTGACATTTTTTTTTACAATTGTACACTCTCGAAACAAGTTAATCACAACTTCAAAACGATATATTAATTTTCTATTTTTACAATGACACGCCTATATTCAATAGATTGCATGCATGCCATCAAAACATACATATGTTAATGTGATACAGACACTCTGTAAAAGCTCAATATCCTTACAAACAACCACGTATTACAATCCACAAAGCATCAGACCAGCGGACACCGTCACACCCCAACAACAACAAAAGAGTCATCCTTAAAAGGAAAGCCCATTATTATTATTACAATCGCATTACGCCTATTTATCGTAAAACATATATAAAGAGCGAGCTGCCGATGGGCACGAGCTGCGCCTTCAACGTGTCAACGCATTTTCTCTCTCGGGCCCTCTCAGGTCCCACCGAGTGTAAACACTAACGCCACGACAATATCATGTATATATATCGATGCTTGTCAAGCAGAAGAAAGAGAAGCCTCCTATACTAGAAATGAGCGAGAGAGCATCGACACGAAAGAAAATCGAGCGCAGCGCACGCGTTTACTGTCAACGCCCTACTACAACGCGCCCGCGGGGAGCACAATGCAAGCAACAGGAGCCAACGCACGGACTCGAGTCAATTTTTAAGAGCGATAACTGCAGCGCGTCTTGGACGCGCGCGCGCGCTCCGAGCAACAGCTGTTCCCTGCTGACTCTCCGAGAACACACGCACGGGAGTGTCACTGGCCTTGCGCCCGTTCGTTTCTCGCTGCTGTGTATATGGGAGAGACGCAGCTTCTCTTGTCCTTATTTCCCTTTCTGTGTAATATATTTCGCTCCCTTCTTGAGAGATCTCAACGTGCGCGTTTCTTGCTTGGCTTGCTTGTACTTGCGCGCATCTGCGCGCTGTGTAGCGAGGTGCGCTGGGGGCCCCGGGCTTTTCTCTCTATATGGAATAACGACGGCCTGGAGTATAAATGAATTATTGTTGCGGCTGAAGCTGGAGTTGAGGAGAGGCTGCTCTTGCTCCGAGTTACTGTCAATTAAAGTTTAAACAATTTCAAGCTGCGGTAATGTTTCGAGAAAAAATCTTATTTCTTTCTGGTTTCAATGGTATATTATACGGTATTTAAAAAAAGTTGGTCAATCCCAAGTAAATATATATCATTCAAAAAACATTATCAGTTGTCAATTGTTTTTATCGCAATTCAACATACAACTCCGCAATTCCTCCGATCCTCCTATTACTTGGCGCTCGCTCTTCCACAAGCCACTCTCCTATATACGAGGGCTCTCGGGTCATTTATCCCAGTGGCCGGCTTTGCCGAGTGATTCACGTGTGTGTATTCACGTGCGCGCAGAGCTCCGGCTCTCGGCGTGACGAAGGGAGAGCGAAGCTATATACCAGCAGAAGAAAGAGAGAAGAAGCGAGCTCGCAAGCTCGCCGCTAAAAGTGGCACTGTGCGTCGATATACACACACAAGAGAGGCCCGGCGTTACGAGGGCTTAAGTAACGCTCGCGCTAACGTTTCGCCAAGTGTATATATATCTTGTAAGCGCGCGTGCGCTACCGATTCCTATCGCACTACCCGCGCGAGCTCGCCCAATTAGGAAAAACCCCGCTCTCTCTCTCTAGCTCGCTGAAAATGTAAATAGATATCTATACATCTTGCGGGCGCGCGACTTTCATATTTCGAGGCGCGCATGGATATGGACCGGGGACTTTAATAAGGAAAATATTGCGGATAGTAATGCTCGGCGCGTTAGTTCGCGGCTTTTACGATGCAAATTTCGCGTTTGTGCAACTTGCGCTCGCGCTTTCCGCGAGGATAAACGAGCCTCGGGAAGATGAAAAAGTTCGGCGGTAAATCGTTTTATTAGCCCGAGCGATCCTGGTAACGGGATTTTCGAGCTGTTTCTCGAATGGTTTAGCTTGGGGAATTATTTTATGTAGAAGTAAATTATTCCTTGAGAAATATGATAATTTTGAATTCGCTAAACTAGAAATCTGGGATATTTGCTTGTGTTTATGTATGCGCTTTGCCGATGATTGCCAATGAAAAATAGTGATTACTGATACTTATATAAATAATTTCAATAGTTGCGTTTAAGATTATAATTTTATGGCAATAGGTTTATGAAAAATTTATTTTTAAGCTTACGCAATTTGATTGTGAAGAGATTTGACTATGAATAAATCTTTAATTTTTTTAATAATTTTTAATCAATTAATTCATAAAAATTTTATTAAAAGCTTTAGCTTTTTCACCAAATTCTGCGTTTGGCAATTTTATGAAGACTCACCTTAATTTTCATTCGTATAATTATAATTCAATCTTAATTAAAAGTTTTCAAATATATAAACTGTGTAATTTTTTAAATGAAAAAGTATTCAATTTCTATTTCATAAAAAATTATAATTTCATAATTTTTTATAAAATATTTTTTTTCTATTTTTACCTAATAATTTATTAAGTGAGTTTTTCTTTTTTGATTAAATACAAAACCGTAAGTACAACAATCCCTTATAGCTAAACCTGTCATCTTCAACATCCTCAACGTGAAAATGCCTCAAACCCTAAACAAACGCACCTACTCAACTCGTTTTTCCTCCCAATCGGCTACATAACCAAAGCAAGAAGTCAAACAGCTCTCCTCCGAGTTTGATGCATGAATCGCAGGAAACGCCGCTCGCGCTTTCGCGAAAATCCCCCGAGATCTTATCTCGTCGGTGCGAGATCGTGTTAAAACGTCGGCTACTCTAATTATCCTTAGGGATATCGAGCGAGGAGGAAAGCGCGTAACAGTTTCGTCGCTCGAAACTCCGTAGGAGACCGATAAATTCTGCCTGAGATTTGTGTATATATACGTACATTCACATAGGGCGCAACAATAGCCAAAGCCGTAGAGGTTAGGAGTGTGCGCGGAATATATCGGCTCGAGTGGAGAGCAAAGTGGAAGATATATGTGAGAACGATCGGGCTTATGTACGCGCCGGAGTCTTAGAGAGCTCGTGACCGCAGCGACCGAAAATCAAGAAGACGAGGAGCACGTGCTGCCCTCGTTACATGTGCGGGGTGTTGCTAAAGTTTAAAGATAATGTTGGAAGTCGAGTTTTCTTGGGATAGAGAGAGATGGAACGATTGTCTTTGAATAGGTAGTGTTTGAGTTTTAGTAGGGATTAACTAACGATTTTGTTAATGTATACTTCTAATTAGATTTTGTTAAAGTAGCATGGAAGAAAACTTACTAGATCCTGAATAGAGAATAATTAATAGGCTCTGATTAAGACCTAACTAGATTGCATTTATTATTGATTTAGTTGTGACAGTAATTCAGTCCAATTTCGGGCCCGCACAGGACCGAATAACACTTTAATAATTATGCCAAATCCTCTAAATTTCTACTCGAGATAGAACTTGACTTGATTTTCAGCTCATTACGTACTTACTTTTTTCAAACAACCCTAATTACTAATAAATATGTAAAGAAAAGAGAAGTTTAAATAAATGAAAAATGAGACAAAAATAGAAACGACAATCAGCAGCATGTCGCAGAAACGCCTAATAACTCATTTACTCGCTGTATCACACCAAATAAACATGTCAACCTCTAAATATTAATCCAACGATCAATAAGCCTCCAGCGAGCGGCGCATCTTGTCACCTAGTAATTTCCAGCGTCCAACCTCTCTCATACAAATCTGCCGCGCTATTCTCGGCCCCGCGAATTCATCACACTCCGTACACAATAAAATATATAAACGCGAATGTGAAAGTTCGAACTATCCTGCGCTAGGAGCTACGAGAGAGGAGAGAGCGGCGACGAGTATTACGTTCGTGTACATAAGCGGCTGGGTTATCTCATTGATATTCTATTGTTATCGGCTTGATATTCCATTGTTACGGCCCTCTATCGGACTTCAGAGAGAGACCGAGCCTTCCATCTGTGCTCGCGCTTCTCGCAATATATATATACATATACATATTCGCTCTGCGTTTAACGGCTTTCTGGATGACGACGCGAGCCTTGCGAAATCAGCCTCCCCTCCCGCACAACTTGATCGTGTTTGCGTATTATTGTTACGGCTGCCTTTTTTTCTCTCTTCTCCTCCCGATCCCCGCCTTTTTGCGCGCGCGCACTCGCAATTACGCAACGACTCGCATTGTGTGTGTTACTTAATTTGCGGCAAATTGCAAAGTGCAGGCGAGAGCGAGGTTAGCTCTCGGCGTTTATTTATAGAACGTTAGCGCGCACGTGCGCCGAGCAAAGTGGCGACGATGATGGAGAACGACAAAAATTATGGATCCGCGGAGACGGTATTTCAAGTCTCGGGATTCCGAGCGTGGATAATTGCGGGATTTAAAGTATAGTGTTTAATGGCGTGTTGATTTTAGATGTGGGCGAATCGAACGATCCGAGTGTTTGCTTTAGTAATAAACATGATGCTCGAAATGGGTCAGTATAATTTTCGTTAGATTTCGCTTACGGAGCACTGTACGTGCGTTAATTTTAAGAGCTATCCGGGCTTATCGAATAATGCGCGAGACTTTATTATATACTCAAAATTAGAAAATTGTGTTTCGTAAGGTTTTTACGTCTCGGACGAGCGACTTTCACCGAGATAATTTTTATTAAAATGTAAAATCTTGAAATTGCTTGCTCAACCACAAAAAAAAAAAAAAAAAAATACAGGAAAACAATTTTGCTAATGGCGGTAAAATCACGTATGTAAAGAGAGCAGAGAGCGCGTGCATCGTTAAACTAAGATCATTACATTGCACGCTCGGCGTGCGTAGGCACACAATGCAGGCGCTCCTTGATGGTTCAGGAAATGATCTTTGGTACGTCAAACAAAGCCAAGTAAAAGAGCAACAAAATGTTTATTTCGTTTTAAACGTTTCTTCAGAGAGCCGAGAAATCATTAATGTTTAAAATAGCGTAAAAAATAGTGCACGGTTGAGTAATCTGAAGATAGTAATTATTATTATAGGTTGCGGTAACAATGGTGTGGCCATAAAGGTTGAGATACACGATTCATGCATAGTATATCAAAGCGCAGTAATAAATGTCGCTAGAGTTTCAAAATAAACTCGTTTAATTGAGATAAAAAGATAGGGAATTTAATTAATTATTATTTAAATATCCATTTTTTTTTACTAAATTATACGAAATAATATTTTATGGAAATTTTAGCAACTATACAAATTGTACAATATTGATAATAATGATTAATTAATTAATTAATAATAATAATTAAAAACATAATGCAATTTATTTCAAATATTATAAATTTATAAAAAATTTAATTTAACAAGCTCTCGTTTACCATAATTTAATTTAACAATATAATAATTTGCTCAGTAAGAAGTAACCGTCTATTAAAAAAATTAATAATTTTTAAATCCCTACTCCATCCCATCAAAAACCTCGCAAATAAACCACCTACCCGATCAATACCAAATACGACGCCACAAAAAAACATTAACGAAAAAGAAAACAAGAGCCGAAGGAACAATCCAACCGCGAGCCCATCTCCAGTCTACCATCTCACGGTAATCGCGCGCACTGCCGTTTCCATCCCTCGCGGGCGAGCCGCAATCAAGAAGACCAGCGGCCCGCGGCGCAGTCGAGCAAGAAACCGAAGCGAGGGAGCCCAGAGACTAAATTTGCTCTGTTACACGGGCGCATGGACCCCATAAAAGCGGCGCGGCGCTCATTAAAACGGGCCATCAGCAGCGGGCGGCGCGCATCCTTAATACATATCGGGGCTGACCCCCTTTTCCGCGCGCGCGCGCGCTGCGTAATAACCGCTAATAATTCCCGCGGCGGGGGCGGACCTCGAAATCCAGAGGCACCCCTCCTGATGGGGTTGCTATTTTGACAGCGCGGCCCCGGCGGCTGTGCTACCTCGTTGCAGCTTATTGTGCCAGCGCGCGGATCTGCGTATACCTTCGCATTGTTATTGAAATGAACAAAAAATTTTTTAGCCCCGGAGGGAAGGAGCACATTGTATGCGTTTATTATTTTTTTTTTTCCTCTTTCGAGCTCGCATTGTTAGAGTCTCCGTCACGATGACTGTCGACATTATAGGAGCTGCTTTTTATCGGGTCAATCCTAGGGACATGTGCAGTGCGAGTCCGAGCAGTTTAATTGAAATTCGTTGATTTTTTTAGGGTCACGGAAGGATCAGTAAGCATATGCACAGCGGTGAGGGGTACGTGTATCCGTTCGGTTTTTGGGGGTATTAATTGATTGACGTAACGCCTCATTTAACTTTTTGTGTATCCGTCTTTTTCGTTACGAGCGAAGTTCGCTTAACACGTGTGTATCCGTGCGCTTGCCTGCACTTAAGTATAATTGAGAATGTAACGTACACTCTAAACTAAAAAATTTGAAATCTGGAAGTGAAAAATTTAAAATGTAGGTTTTAATTTTTAAAGTCACATTTATTTATTAACTTTAATATCTAGAGATGATTAGCTATATTATAAATATGACTAAATAATTGTATGTAGTATTTACATTTTTAAACTCCGAAATAATTTTTGAGTATTAATATTGCTACAATATTATTGCAATATTGCTACAATATTTATTACAATATTGTTAGAGTATTGAAACAATATAATATGAATGCAGCAACAATACGACAATTAGAGTCTGATTTAAGAAAAAATTGTTTTCTCGACATGGCACATAAAGTGCGTATTGTACGCCCTGCGGGCTAATTCTACAACACGCATTTTACGCTCCTTATGGAGAAAAATAGTACATGCACCATGGGAATAAGTAAAAAAACCTTAGACTGCATGTTTGTCAATTACAATTACACGTAGTCTGAGACATTCTTTAATTTTACTCCCTAGGCGGATAATGTACTATTTGCCCTCTAAATGATCTTGAGGGTCATTGTCAAGGTCAAATCCATTATAACCATCGTGTACGCAGAAAAAATCTTAAACCTTATTTTATTTTGGAATTTTTTTGCGCGACACTGTAACAAATTTATATTCGATAAATCAATGAAAAATTAGTGAGGAAAGGAAAAAATAGGGCACGGTCTTACTCGGCTGGGAATTGAACCCAGGACCTTCCATTTTCGCGATGGATACTCTTCCCACTAAGCTGCCGATGCCTGTGCACATTTTTTTTTCGAGTCGTCCTCATATCGTCAACGTGATGTCGAGTGCATTTTTCTGCTTACGCGTTAGCCGTGACAACACACAGTTTTTGGGTTATTGAATAGAACCATGATTTTTTATGAATACCCTTTACAAAACAGCAAACATCAAAAATGTTTTTCGAGCGGAGGAAAATTATTCCCTGCGTACCAAAAAAATAAAAATAAAAATTAGTCAATACAATAATTTTTTACCGCTCCAACATTCGGAGTCCATTCAATTCGACAAAAGAACTGCAATGATTTTGGCCGCATTGTCTATGCATACAGAGCTCGGTAAAACGTTACGCATTTGAATATTTTTCTCGCGCGCCAGTTGTTCGATTTCAGTTTGCGCAGAAAGCGCGATTGAAAACACATAAAAATTCAGCAAAGAACTTTCAATGTTGTTATGTTTTTTTTTCTCGTCCACTATACACGCGCGCGCACGGTATAAAGCAGCAGCATTTGGTACGCCGCGCAATATTGGAAATACGGGGAGGGTAGAAAAAAAAAAGAAAAACGACGCCGCTCTCGGAAATTCGGAAACCCCACGGCGCGAAAAATACGCGGTAATATAAACACGTCAGCGAATGAATGAGGAGGGCGATGTTTTCCGATGAATGCGCGCATATTGCGAGCGTTGGTTTTCGATAATCCGAGGCGTCAGGTGAGAACGCGTGCGGGTGCTCTAAAAAAAACAGAAGGCGCGAGCCACAATGTTGGCTATTTCACGGTTTGATCAGGTCTGAAATTAATGCGATTTGTTTGTGTCGTTGTGATAAAGAGGCGTGGAGAATTTAATGAATTATATCCGAGTTTTCCTGACAGCAATGCGTTATATAAATATGATTTTCAATTTGACAGACCCATTTAATTAAGGATGGCGAACGTGCCAATCAATCGTTATATCGATGTTATAAATTTTTATTATGCACGCGTTGAAAAGTATTTAAGAATTTTAACGATTATTTTTGACTATGTACAGTTCCTTTTCGAATAGTACTACTAATACCATTCGATTACATTTTTAATAACAGAAGTTTTGCCTACATTTCTATTCAATATATTCATTCGTAATCTATACAGTTTTCTTATCGTAATCACACGCATCATATCTTCCGTTTACAGGACAAAAAGCTTTCATGACCCTTCGACTTTACCTTATCTATCCCGTCGATTCCTTTCCGCTGCGACCTCGTGATATTAAAAATTCTCCCAACCTTATACACACACATACACAGGCGCGCACACACACGAACATCGCCTTAGCATCTTTCCTTGTGCAAAAGTAGGGGAGGGGAGCCGCGGAAGCCTTCTTTTCGTCCTTTTCGGCCCCTATGAATTACAGCGATAGGAAGGACCAGGCCATTATCGAGGGGAAGCACCGCGAGCTATCGAATTATACATGAGATTCCATTTCCTGCGCGGCTATCCCCGCGTGTATCGAGAGAGAAACTATTTATACTCGGCTCGCCGGGGCGGTTTGTAATTTTTCGACAGATTCATGGTCGACGTTCTCTCTTCCGCCGCCTGACCCACTTTTAAATTCGCCGAAATCCATCTGCATTCGAGGCGTACATACGCTTACACATTTCATTACGCGTATTATGAGTCAGACTCTGCGAGACAGAGTTGACAAAGGATTCGTTGCTTTTTTTTTCTCGACGAAAGGCTCGCCCTCTATTTATGCATATGCACAAAGAAAATCCGTGCGTTAAAAAGGTGTGCATACTGGATGCGCGCGAGAGGCTGCACACCGCGCCGGGCCAATTTATCATCTCTCGCGCTCCGCGGAGCGTTTGGAAACTTTGTAACGCCGACGAAAAAAAAACGCGCCGCTCTCCTTGCGCGTTGAAAATCGATGTGATTTCACGCTCGTTTAACAACTGCATTTTCCATTTTTCGACGAAATGCCTATCCGAGAGTAGGGGGGTGCTGCTGTCGCTCCGGCATCATTTAATTTACAATTCCAATTCGATTCCTTTTTCAGGCGATTTTCGCCGCTTGATTTTTTTTTCGCCACTCGTCGGGGCACGCAGCACGTTTCGTATTTCCGGCGAAAAATCGTGTCTCGCGTTTTCCCCGTCGCGCGCGCGCGCCTCTTCTATACAATTTTTTTTTTTATTATTTCGCGCTGAATAAACGTCCCACTTTCGGGACATGTGGCAGGTTTACGAGGCCCGAGCTCCTCTGGAGAGCTGACGACGAGCTGACGGCTGTTAAAAACCTACACCCCGGTGATGCGGTGACGAAACGATCTTTCTCTCTCGCGCGTGAGCTCGTAGGGATATATAGGCTCGGGCTATTGTGCGCGTTCCTGCTGCTGTATGGGACATGACAGCTGGCTCTGAAGTATTTAAATGGCGAGCGCGCGCGCAGGAGCGATACGAGAGGCCTCCTGGAGGTAAAAAGAGAACGAGATGGGTATCGTTTGATGAGATGAAGCGTGGTGAATCGATAATACGGAGGTGTTCAGAGGCGATGGGCTTGCGAAGGGCGAGATGCGAAGGAACAGGAAGGTGAGGAATCTGGAGGAAGAGCTGGATTTGAGGAGATAGAGTATGAAGCGGGTATGGATTGTTAGATGGAGAGTATTATGTAGTAGTTAAGTTGGGCAATTAAAATGAAATTTAGTTATTTATTAGAATAATTCATTACAATAAAAAAAATAATTTTTTTTTCTAACGCACCAATGAGAGTAAGATAAGTACATTGAAATGCATGTAAATAGCATTAGAGTAAGAATAAAAATTAACTATTTTAATTGGCGGCTTAAGTTGTTAAAGGTACAATTTTTTTTGGCTCGACAATATTTTGATGTTTGCTATAGAGTTTTAATTCATAACTAGTCAAATCATAAAAAGTATTTTTATTTTACAGATTTTAAAAATTTACATAAATGGTGAAATAGAAAAATCTCGCACTTAAATATAATCACTTTATACATAAACTGAAAATCCAGATTAAAAAATAGTCGAACAAAATTTGATAAAATTATGGAAAATGATTAAAATGTTTTTCAAAGTTATTACATAAAGTTATTCATAAAGCTTTATAAAACGCATTTTGTAAAAGACGTAAAAAGAAGTAGTTTTAAAAAAATTTATTATATCCTTTTTTTAAAAAAATCAACTTTACAAAGTATATAAATTGGTCCTGCACATAGTTTTTGTTCTTTCCACTGCATCCAAGCTTTATAATATAAAATTAATAAAGCAGGATCAAACAAAGAGCGATTAGGCCGACTCCACAACGTAAGCACGCACACCCAAACGCAACGAAAAAAAGAACGCACAAAGAACGAACGTGCCCGAAAAAGGGAGCAACCGACAGAGAGCCTGCTACACGGAAAACCCAGAGTACGCACAAGGGGATGGAAAAAAGATCCCCTCCTGGCATTACCATTGTGAACGACCCCACCGGCTGCTAATCGGCTAGCTTCTCACGATTTAATATTCCTCGCGGTCCCTCGCGCGGACATAATGTTATCGATCGATCGTCGCTCGAATCAATGGCTCTCTCTCCTGTGCCGGCAGGTGAGAAATGCATCATCCAAGCTTTCGCGCGCACTCGGCGCATAGAGCCATTATACGTCGATGTATACGCGCTCGTCTCTCCTTTTTGAAGATCGGGCGCCGAGTGGGAGGAGATCGCGCAGCTCGATTGCTTTTTAATTACCGAGAGAGAGAGCGAGCCGCAATTATCGCGCCGCCGCCATTGTACTATTGTGCATCGGACGCGCGTTCGGCTTGTGTATATCTCGGCTTTCTGACAATTTTCCGTATTGATTTACTAGAGGCGCGCGATTGCAGCGGCTGTTGCTCCGAGTATTTCCTTTGTCGTCGCCTTTTTTCCTGGCCGGCTATTGTTTTCGCGCGCAAGCGCAAGGATTCGCGAGCTCGCTTTCGAAATTAATAAGAATTCTCTCGGTCTTGGGATTTTTTCGCGCGAGGGCTGCGCCCCGGGGAGAATTGAATCGAAATTAAAGGAGAATTTTATCGAGCAGGTAGTCAAGAGTGTCGGCGAGATTTCTGGAAAAATAGCTTTGTTATTGGGAGTTATATAATGGCCGTGGGCTGACGGCTGATTGTAAATTATGAGTGCTTTATTTCGAGTTGCTGCCGTAAAGTGTTTCGGTAGACTAATTTTCTTCTATTTGAAGATGAAAGGATAGGTATGGGCTTGCGACTTTATTATTATTTTGGTTTTGTACGAATCGTGTTTGATATTCTCGAATTGAACCAAACAAAGGGTGTCTTATGCAAACTCTATATAGATACACATTAGCATAACATCTGCACGAATTCCACTCGTAATCTAACCAAATTAAAAAAGCCACCCCTCCAAATACACAACGCAATAAAAACAAAAACATTCGCAATTAGCATACACATCAAAGTGAACGTACGCTCATCCACATACTAACACACCCGACGCCCAATGGAAATAAACTTAATAACACGGCTCATAAGTTTCACTCGTAAACGTAACTTTAAACGCGCGCGCGAACTGTGGAAGCTCGAATCTCAGCCGCGTTACACGCTTTAATAGGCGAATTTCGAAAAAGCGCGTGTCGCCCCGGCGCGTATAAATATGGAAATTCCGTGGGCCCCGAGACGTCCACTAAGGGGAGAAAAGCGAGCTCCCTTTCCCTGTTGCTCTCGCAGCCGTATCGTAATTTCCTTCGCTTTTCTCTTCTTGCGTCTCCCTCCTTTGACGCAACAGCGTAACGTTTAGCCCGAACTTTACGAACCGCGATTATTGTCGTATATATACAGGCACCGGTGCGCGCGGCTCGCACAAAAGTCTGCCTATTTTATGACGCAGAGGATGACTATGGACGAGGAAAGGAAAACAAAGAGCGCGTATAGTGGAGCGACGCGTTGGAAAATTGCCGAGACGGAATTGAGAGGATCGAGGAATCGGGAGAAAAGCGAGTAAGACGAGACGAAGGAGAGCGAAGAGAATGGGGAGGTTTGAGCGGAAAATGTATGCTGAAGGTGTGCATCTGGTGAGGTTGAGTTGGAGGAAAATTCGTGCTAGAATGTATTTAGGAAGCGAATGCACGTGATGAGAATCCCTGATTTTGATCACTTAATTACCGGTTTAGTATAATTTTTATACCGTATTTACTCAAGAAATTTGCACGTTCTTATAAGATACGCACTATTGCATAACTGGTTACTCACAAAACAATAGATCCATTAAACTTTCCTAAAAGATTGCAAAATTGTATCTCAGCATCCACAACAATCGTAAAAGATGAAAAAAACTTACTCTCGACAAAAAGTCTGCCTATCCTTAACACCATTCACCAAGCTCATCAGTCGGTCCCGTATCATTAAAAATCAGCCATCCATTTGCAACCTTACATCACTTACGTCGCCCTCCTCCGTCTTGTACATGCATTATGTAAGGAAAGAGCCGAACGAGGGGTTCGGCCAGCTCTTGGTGGCGTGCGCTGTCGGAGCGTTATTAAATTGCGCGGAAACTAAGGTCTCGATTTATGCTTCGCGAGATAAGACCTATACATAGAGAGAGAGGGAGAGGGAGTCGAAAAGGAGAGAACGTCTTTTCGGCCTTTCCTCTGCTGATATTCGCGTGGGGATGGCCCAGTCCCCGGGAGAGCTTTGCCTCGTGCGCGCGCGCCCCGTTTTAAACAGATTTTTGAGGATTTAATTAACTTTGCGAGTGATAAAACATTTTAAGGCCGTTGTAGAGCAAGGGCACTTTCGGCCGGCTTAACAACGTTAAGCGCCAAGATTGCCCTTTTTAATGTCCCGCGTATATTTTCCTGTTTTTATTTATGCGCGCGCATGATAATAAAGTTGCCTTGATAACGCGGCTTTTGCGGAGTTATTCTGCGGGGCTTGGAATATATTAAAAAAATAGTTGTGCTTTGTGCAAGCTATGTGAATAGTGATAGAAAAATTAAATAAACAATAATTCACATGTGAAAAGTTTATAAAATATATAAACATCAACGTCGTTGTAAAATTTTGCAATTGCTAAAATATAAAGCAATATTATAATCTTTTGTCAAAGTTTAGCGGAACTTTTAAGCTACAGAAGTTCAGAAACATTTGGACTTTATGCAAATAAGAATTTCCCGAACTTGAATGTACATACTTACAAGTAATATAAAAATAAAACTATTGCTATTGCTGATAATAATAAATTTTCACAGTAAAAATTTAGTCTGTTTAATCATTAAAGTTATCTCTAATAACACGACTTATGCTATAAACTAACCACGAACCATCTACAAACCTATCACAAATTTATAAAACTCTTAGCCAACATGAAATTGACATACGGCGCCGGAGCAACCCACATCGCGCACCTCGCAAGTGGATTAAAAAAAGCTCGCAAAGTCCCAGGCCGAACATAATGTTCAATCCAGCGTGGCGGGAAGCTTTTACCCGCTTTAAAGCTTGTACTTTTTCTTTCGCTCGTCGTCGTCTTTCCACACAGGAGGCCGAGGCACGCTTAGAGCCATTGTCGTCGCTACGAGACGAGCGCTCCTGGCGCGATTCCGAGGATATTCATCATATAAATTGTAAGCGCGAGAGGGAGAGAAAAAAAAAGAGGAACGAAAAAGCCGAGTGACATAGACAGGTGGAGTTGGAATCACGGAGAGTAAGGGATACAGTGAGGGCTAGGTGGTGGGAGAGTCGTGGAAAGTGTAAGGGGAGAGGAAGTATTTTTTGGAGTTTATTCGCGTACGAATGTGAAGAAAGTTATACATTGACTGATGAAATTACTAAATTAGGGAGTAAATTGTGAGGCGCATTTATGTTATGTTACGTGACGTTAAACATTCTATTTTGCATACGAACTTTTTCAAACTCGCGTAACCCAGCTAGTAACCCCTCGAATAATGTAGCCATTCGAAATTGAATTTAACGGGAGTCGTGCGTTCCTAACTTCCAGCCCTCATTATTTATTTTTCACTTTTCCTTCGCCTCGCCGTAAAGCAAGCTAAAGGCAGCGCGCTCTCTCCAGGAAATAAACAAAAAAAAAGGGACCCCGTACTCCCCGGTCCTACATATCCCAAAGTTAAAAATCCAAAATTATTAGCGAAGCCGGTAGTACACAACGCGGCGTTATTACGCCGTGGATTTGCGACGCGGAATAAAGAAATCCCGGGAGGGTAGCGGCTAAAAATGTAAATTCTTATATACAAGCCGGGCAAGCAACGCAACTGCGTCTTTGGCTACATAATGTCGCGCTCTCTGCAGGGAGGGTTGAGCGAGCTTGCGAGGTGATATTAAATGATATATTATTAAAATCAAGCCTCCGCCCCAGTTACGTACATACGTAAGCGCGGCACGCGCGCGACTTCCAATCTTCCGTGTATTCGTATGTATATATACGTCGCGGCCCTCCCAGCTGGCTCTGCGAGCGACCTTTTTTTTTCTTTTCTTTTTTAACATTCGAAAAGTTTCGCTGGAATCAGCGAGCCATGATGCGGGAGGCAGCGAGCGCGGGGACGTCGAATTAAAAAGAGATTTATTCATAAGATCGGTCGGCCTTGATTTTTTTATTACGCGGTCTTTGATGAATGAAGCGAGGGGGTGGGGGTAGGGGGCGTGTTATTGGAAAACTTTTTGCGCTTTCAGCCGAGATTGAACGCTGATATGTTTTCATTAGGGATGTAAATTGCTGACACATTTTATGCGGCTCGATGATATTTGCGAGCGAGAGTGCGGAAGATTTAATGAATGTTATTAACAGTGCTAATTACGGTCCTGTGGGAAGGAGATTGAAAAAGGGAATATTGAAACGTTAACATTTTTTAGTTGGGAAAAGACTGTTATTTTAAAAGATAGTGTAAAAAAAAGTATAAAAATTGAAGTATTCTGATAAAACTTAATTTAAAAATCGATTTTCAACTTTGATAAAACTGATAATTTTTTAGTAGAGGTATATTAATAGACTCGATTGTGTAAAATTTACAGTGTTGAGAAAAATTATTATTTTTGTCACTATAAATGCCCCGGACTAAAGTAAAACTAAAAAGTATCTATCCAAATGATAAATTTCAATATAATTTTAAAGAACAATTGTGATATCCAATTACAAAACTCATTAACTAAGATATCAATATTTTTATTTTTCGAGTCTACAATAAAATTATAATTTATTGTAGTTTTGATAGAAATAAATCTCTAGGTGCGCAATTTTGAAAAAGCTATATTTTCAGCTAGTATTTTACTGTTTCCATGGAAGTTGAACCTGCAATTTCAAAACGTGCGTCACTAAGTACATACGTCATTGTAAAAATTGACTTTTAATAAACGGTGGCAGCCTTCCTACATAACAATTTTAATTTAAACTTTTTTAATTCAACGCTTGCGTTCCAGTGCGCTGCCGCTCCCAAATTAACCGTAATTTGTTGTCTCAGCAAAAGTAACGCGCAAATTAAATCTCGGCTAAGCAAAAACAAAAAAATATGGATGCCGAAAGAGAGAGAGAGAGAGAGAGAGAGAGAGGGGGGGGGGGAGAAAGAGAGAACAATAATACACAGGCGCGGTGAAAAATTGCCCTTATAAAAAAAGCAACGCCGAGGATTTTGAAGCGCAATAAAATACGTCAGACAAACGTTGAATAATACGCAGGTAGGAAGCTTATTATCATATAAAGTACCTCATTTGAAATGCTCAAATTACCCAATTCACGCGCGTTAATGCGCGCCCGCCGCCCGCAAGAAGAAGAAGACGAGCGCGACCTAAGAAAATTCGAATCATCGTTCTTTCTTTCTCGTCCCTCGTCTCCTTTATTTTTTGCCCCTCCCCCCTCCCGTAATTCCCCGTGCTGAAAAATCGCGTCAAAATTGCAGGCGCCACCGCGATTTATTCCGCTACCACCGCGCCGGATTAACATTCCTCGCTGCGCTCGCCCCGGCTCGAATCAGCCTCGCGTGTACATCCGTTAATTCGGCGTCCGACTCCTGTATCCCAGTCCTCGTTAAGGTCCCGGGCGCGCTCTTTGCTCTCCGGAAAAGCCCGAAAAGAAGGAGCAGCCGCTCCTCTTGCATTATGCATACGGCGAATATTGACACACTTATACTCGTCTCGCTATACAAGTCTCTTCTCTCTGTTCGTCTGCTTCCCTTTTTTTTTTATTTTACTTTTTCTTTTTCCGAGCAGGCAATTATTCCTGCGGCTGCTGCCTCTCTCTCTCTCTCTCACTACCAGTGCTGCATTCTACGTTCCTCCTTCGCTTTCAGGAGTGTGCGCTGGCTCCCCTCTAAACGTATTTCCCCGGAGGATAGTAGCGCGCCACTCGCGACGAGACTTTGCCTGTGCGGGTGTGCGTATATATGTAGACGCGAGATTAAAGATTGCTCTTAAAGCCTTCTTTTCGTTCGTCTCGCGTTGCTGTATCGTCTCTCGGGTGGTTAGGCGCGGGGAGGCTTGTCGAGCATGTGAATGGGATCTACGTGTGCGCGCGGCTCGAAGGATTCGTGTCTGTGTGGGGTATGCTTAGTTTGGATTATTCTTTCTTTGGTTTTATTGCTATTGAATATGGAGTGGAGGAGTTGGAAATAGAATGACGATTGTGGCAATACGTGTTTTAGTTTATAATTTTCTTAATTACTTTATTTAATTTATCATTCATATTTTTTTTAAAACAATTCTTTTAGTATGTATAACCGTTAACCTACTTTGAAATACAAATAGTTGATGTAAAATTTTGTGTAAATTTTGTAAAAAATCGAACCTTAAATATATTCTAAAAAAATAAATAAATAAATAAATTAAAAAAAAATGTTTTATTTAATTTTTTTAACATGTTATTTCAACTACATTTAGCATCCATATCACAATAACTTCCCCTCTTTTCACATACCATTTCGATCTTTATTTCTTTATTAAAAAACCAAATCTGAAATGAAAACACCTTTCAAATGCGCGCCATGAAAAACAATTAGAGATTCCATTCCAGAATCGAATTTCGCCGGCACTCAAACAAAGAAAGCCGAGCGCGCGCGTTTTTCACCATTCCCAAAAAAAAAAATCTCGGCGCACTTGCAAAAGCACAGCCATCGCCGCCCTTTTCTCGCTCCCTTAACAACCTGTCGATTGAACGCCACATATACACACACAGAACCCTAGCCCAGAGAGAGAGAGTCGAGAATCGACAGAACACGAGTATAAATTGATTAACGAGTAGCCCGATGCACAATGCACAAAACGTGCGCTCGCCTTTTTCCTCCAAAGTCGCGCTGCTTGCAGCCGGTGTGTGCTCTATTTTTTTTCCTCCTATCCGAGAACGCGCGCGAATCAACGCGAGAGCGGCGAACCCTTTTTTTTCCACCGGCGATCTCCATTGTGCCCATGCGCGCACGAATTACACGCTCCATACGTGCAGAGAGCGGGGTATATCGGTGCACCTAGCCGAGGAGGGAGGGAGAGAGGTAGGACGAAAAAAATGAAAAGAGAGAGAGGGAGAAAAAACGAGCGCCAAGAAAATCAGAGGCCCTCGAGCGTGTATACGGCGTCGCCGCTGCATTCCATTTTGTTTTCCGGCACACTTGTCCCGTCCATCTCGCTAATGGAATTGGGAAGCCGGCCGCGTCCATCGTCCGTGTGTCTGGCCGTGTGTGTGTGTGCGGGTTGGATCGCGAGATAAAAAAAAGAAGCGATCCGAGAGAAGCGAAAGAGGGAGAGAGAGAGAGAGTTGGGGAAAAAAGCGAAAAAAGAAGAAAATAAAGCGAAGCGATGGTTCGGTTGCTACACATGGGGACGCGCGCGCCCTCGTCACACTGGGCAAGAGATAGAGAAAGAGAGAGTGAGAGAGAGAGAGAGAGTGCAAACGTCGATTTATATTTATTAGCGATTCGTTAACCCTCGTGTTTGCCGATCCCAATTGGATAGATGAGTCTGATTCCTAGTGTGTATACACCGTCTGTCAGATTCCCCGTCTATTTTTTTCTTTTTTACTTCATTTTTTCAATTCCGGCAAGATATATAGGGAGCTTTCATTAGTTAAAAATTAAATACGAGATAAAAGTTTAGTTATACAATTAATTATAAAAGTTTTTAATTATATTAATTTTTACTAAATAAAAACTTATTTGTATAATTTAATTTCAAGAATTAGATTTTTAGCATTACGAACCTCTTCTGTTACCTTTAGAACTAGTGTTTTTCAATAATTAAAACTTTTTCTTTCTTGATCATTCCAGTACTGATGCAAAGCATAAACCACATTTCAGGCTTCAACAAACACGCATCCTGCGTTTGCATCCAATCTCTCAGTCCCCCCATACCTACCGATCAACCTGCCCAATTCTCGAACGCCCGAAATCTCCCAAATACACGCAATAATTCATTTGCAAATAGCTCAGAAAATTAACTTTGCCCCAAAGCAGCTCTCTCTCTCTCTCTCTCTCGCTCACCCCTGCTTATCCATACATATAAAAAAACATTACTCCTAATCTCCTCTTTCTCCCGTTATCCCTTCCAAAAAAATCCCAGAAAAATGGGGTGTGTACTCGCGTGTATTGCTGGTGCAGCGCGTAACAAGTCGTCCCCGATTTTTTTCCTCGCTTCCAATCCAAAAGGCCAGCTCTCTCTCGGCGTTAATACAGTCAACGGAGAAACGCGCGCATTGCATTAAGCAGGAGCCGAGAGCGCCACATGTTCGCTTAAGGGGTGTGTGCTGCCTTTGCTGCGGAAAGGATTTATCGTCGGCGCTAAATCATGTTTATCGAATAAAAGTGCGCCCGTATATATACACGCGCGCTTTCAATCCACGCAGAGCGAATCGTTAAGCCTTTGGCACTAAAGTGCCCGGCATTTTTCAAAAGTCTCGAGTGCGCGCGCTCTGCGGCAAACGTCGCGATATTCAACGTGTTGAGCATATTGGAGGTATATATGTGGAAGGAAAGGGGGGGCAACAGGCATTGCGCACAGGCTGTTGTAATGATTTTAGGAAATATGCCGCTAAGCGAGCACGAGCGAGTGGGTACGTATATAGGGTCGGAGGTGAAAGGTTACGTCGGGGTGAGCCGGAGGATGCAGGGAAAACAAACTTGTATGGGTTGGGTGGAGGTAATGCGCCCCTGGATGGGTCATTTAGAAATGATAATTGCGAGAGCGCTGCGATAAATTTACGTCGGCGCTGTTAGGCGCGTTTTTCTTTTGAATCGAGAAAGATGATTTATCGGCGAGAGCTGGGTTACGGCTGGCGGTAATAAAAGTCAAAAATTTTTTGACGTCGGACTAATGCAGTACTAATTTTCGATTCGGTGGGGAGCGGCGGAGTTGAAAAATCGCGTGTGGCAAATCGATTTAATATTGAGTTTGAGAGCTTCGCCGAGATGCTTTGTCTGTGATAAAATAGAGTTTTGCAATGAATTTAACAACGGATTATTTTAAGAAAAGAATTGTTATTAATTTTGAATAAAAAAGCTTGACGAATAGCAAGTAATTTCTAACATTAAAATTTAAACAAGTAAAAATAATCCAAAAACAAAAAACAGTAGTAAAACATAAATTATGCACAGCGAGCTCATAACATCTATTTTACCGATAGCCACCCCGGCTATCGCCTTAATAAACCGATTAATTATTCAGTCGGCAAACGAAACCGAGCAACTGGGCTCTCCTCTCGGACATCTCCCTTTAATTAACGACGACGAGCATCATCGATTGACAGTCCCCTTTTTGGCTCTGCGTCTCCTCCCTATCTCCCAGAGCCGAAGTGACGCCGGAATCATTCTAAAAGAAGTAAATAAAACTAAAGACGTTTCTAAATATTTAATCGTAACGAGGGTTCGCTCGACCGAGCCGAGTGAAAGTAACATGCAGGACTTTCCGGTCCTGTGTCCTTTCATCCCGAGGGACCGAGGCGCGCAGGACCTTTCGAAAAGATGCTTCCTTTTTTCTCGCTCTGGTCTTTTATACGTCTTTATATACTGTTCCCACTGTCCCTTTTTTTATTCGTGCGCTGTGCGAGTTGATGTGGAGAAGGAGCTAGCATTGTGGGCGTTCGTTTCAATCTTGATTAAAATTGTAAATTTAAAAAAGAAGATTAATTTCAAAGTGTAGAGATGAAGGTTAGGAAAGTTAAAGCGTAGTGATAATTCAAAATTTGTTATTTCTTATTTATTTGTTATTATTACGTAAAGACTTTTCGCAAAGAAAACATTTCTGTAGGAAGCGATTACAATAAGCGAGCAAAAACAGCCAGCCGATAATGCTTTTTTCAAGCCACCTTTTCTCCCGCCGGCTCGCGATCGCTTAGATCTTTTACTGCCGCACTTCTTGCTTCTCGCGCCGCAACTCCGAGTAATCACTTGTACTGCAATCGAAATAGCCCCGGGACATGCGTGTGGGCTACTACTAATCCACTTGAGCGCGCAGTTTCGTGATTACTTTTTTGCCAATCGATACCGCAAAGTCGTAAAGTGGATAAACCTTTGGCCGATTCGGAAAAAAAGCCGGAGTCGGAGGATCAGAAAAGAGAAAAAGTTTGGAAAATTATCGATTCCGAACGATCAATGAGAGAGACCGTTACGTAAAGAGACTTTCACGGGGAGGTTATTGTACGGAGAGCTATTGTTTACTTTAAAATGTGCGTTTTATGATATATTTGTGCTGTAACGATACTTTCGTTATTGTGCTGATTTCGCGTAGGAAACTACAGTTATGTCCTGTATTATGAATTTTACTCAGTTCTATAATTTATAGCTGAAATACTATAGAAAATGAGATATAAAAATATTCATTGTTACTTTTTTATTATTTACATAATCATTTATAAAATAATAGATAAATGTATCGATACTCTGAATGAAAAATGATTAATCCATTTCTACATTCCAGTTTGCTTTTTCAACCATAAAACCCAAACGCCCTTATTGACTTTCATAAAAATAAAACAGACATGATGCCCATCCACATGTCCACTCTAACCCTTAAGCTCCCCAGAGATACATCGAGTCTCGTCAAACCCGAATAAAAAAGTAACATCTCTGTCACTCAGCCTCTCCTTTACAATCCACTCATTTTATCCTTCTCTCCTCTCTTTCTCTCCCACATCCTAGCATCCATCAGAGAAAAAAAGTACACACCCCACTTTTTACGCGTACCCAGCCCCGAATGCTTATCAACACTGACCAAAGTAGACCTTTACAATCGTAGTGCGTCGGGGGAGCCCCTCGCAAGCGCGACATAAACTCAAATTCGTTATGGTTTCCCTTTTTTTTTCGCGCGCCCATTATTACGATCATCGATGTGCTGCACGTGCGTCTGCGGCCGCGAGGCCAGTTTTTCCGACCCCTGCATATATACGCGTTCGCTTCGAGGAAGATGCGCGGATGCTGCAAACGACGAGACAGCGCTGCGAGATGTATGTACATGTACGCACGGGGCGCGTTCTCCCTATTTTTTTTTTTCGCGCGCGCGCCTCGATATACGGTGACACGGCGAATTTTCGGGGAAAACTCGCGCGATACGCGTTTTAGCGTTACTGTTATTGCCGGTTCTTTACGATGACTGTTATGACTTTAATTTACATCGAATGAGTAACGCTTGTACATTGTAAATAATGGGTAATGGGCGCAGTTCGTGTTTTGCTATTAATTGGCCACGCTGTTTTTTGAGGTGCTTTCACGCGTTTTTCGTAGTGGGTCTTTGTGTTTGGAGGTTTTTTCAACTTTGAGATCGTTTAGTGTAGAAAAAAAGTTTTAGAAATTGTCTTTTGTTAAAAGAGGGAAGCGATAAAATAGGAATAGCGCTTAAATTGTGGTATTGTAGAGTAGCTTCCTATAAATAAATATAGGAGAAATAAATATAGTATTATTAAATAATTGAACATATTGAATTACTGTTATTGTATAAATTTTTTATAAAAAGATTTATGCTTGAAAGACACGACGTATTTCCGATCGACTAAAATTACAAACTGCGGATGCATAAATAATCAAGTTATAAATTTAATGAAATAAAACAAAGTTATTGCAGGAAACGTGTAATTGACTGATTTTCAATCATATTAATACTCCAGTCAACCATTTTGGATATAATACCATTAGAAGACATTTCAATATTACATAATCCTAAAACTAGATAACGAGGAGAATTGATTAAAATTAATTGTCTCAGTATTCAACGCAAGGAAGCATAAAGGGAGCCGTAAAATGGTTTCATTACGAATTACGTAATGTTTCGTGGGTACGTAATTTAATTCAGCGTGCAAACAATAGCTCAACACACTCTGAGGAAAACTAAATCCTCCATTCAACGACTTTATTTCCATCCACCCACACATGAAAAATTAAAAATTCTACATCAACCAATTATTATAAATAATAAATAAATAATTTGCACAGTCACAACCAATCTCCACCCTACTCTAACCTCTCCGACCCACTGCCCATTACTCCCGCCCGATCATAACTAAGTAAATCCCCCAAACTTCATCCAGCCATTAACGGATCCACTCGAATCAATACAGAGCTCCAGGGCGCGCGGCTCTCGAAAATCTCGGAAAATAACTGCACGGCCAGCGCGTGAACGTCAGCTGTTTCCAGGCCGTTTGGTATTACGCCATGCGCGTAAATATCGCGAAGCCAGCCGAATTCGGCAACAATCAGCCCTTTGTAATTACCTGTTACCCCCCTCACCTCCCACTCTCGCTCGAGCGCGTTCAAGGCCGGTCGAAGTAATTAAGGGGAGTGCGCACAGCTAGCTCTCTCTCTCTTGTATGCAGGCAAGATTTAAACTCCTCGTGGTGCTAGCAGCAACCCTTTGCGCCCGCGCGCTCGCACTATAGGAAACTTCCCGGCGAGTTTGTTCCCTAGTTGCAGGAGCCGGCAGTGGCGGTGCTGGCTATACGATCGCCATTTAAATACACGCGGGAGTTTGCGTAGTTGGGCGCGGGGAAAAAGTCATTTTCAAGTTGCATTAATGCGGCTGAGCGCGCGGCGGGGAAGTTTCGCGATTCGCGGGAATGCAGCCGGGAGGATGCTGTTCTCGCTTGGGATTTGTAATGCGGAACGAGCCGCGCGGAGATTGTTAATTTCGCCGTTTTGTTGGACGTTGCTTTATTAGTTTGACTGAGTAAATAAGAGAGGGGGATTGATCGTTAAGAATAGGCTAAATATGTATCCGCACATCTCAAATTTAAATCTGTAAAAATGCACTAGTTTGCGGATAAAATGCTGTAACTATGCTGATCACTTGCAGTATATTAGCTGTAAGGCAGTGATCATCATCAGTGAATCTCACTGACAATGAATTATATTCAGAGAATATTTTAATTGTACTTTCGGTTTATCTTGAAACATCATGTTTCTCACTTAATGTTACGGATCGATATTTTGTTAACTACATTTGTTACAAGTAAAGCTATTATGTAAACCGGAAAATGAATAACTGA
>UELX01002373.1:0-31772 GCA_900480035.1 Eupelmus urozonus | reverse complement strand
GGTCTGAAAATGGGCACTTTTGGCTCTCATTTTAGGTAGCAAAAAGCGCGAAAATCGTGCCTGTGTGAAAAAAAATATTTTTTTCGAGTTCTGGAATGATATTTTTTTTTCTTTTCAAGAATGCTATTGCACCTGTTGTCTTATTAATTATCAATTTTAAGTTTTACGTACATATATAACATATTGAGTCTCTAAAGAGGGAAAGAGAATATTTTTAAAGTTAGAAAATACAAGCTTTGGAATGACCTCCTTCGTCCACAGTGCTTTTCGTCACTAAAATGGATAGGAAATACCATATTTCACTTTCCGAGACTGAAGAAAAAATAGTACTTTCGATCCACTGTGACGGAAAAGTAACTATGCCATCCGAGTGTGAAAACGAATTTGTAATAAGAATTGTATGAAAGCAAGCATGAGTAGAAAGCGAGTGCGTATTACGAAGTAGAAAAATTGATTAGTTGATATAGAAATATCGATATATGTAATATGGAAATGTCTATATATGTAATATGTAATATGAAATATAATGGGGAATGATTCATATACGACATGCATTTCACTGTACGGGCATGCATATGAATAAGTGTCTTTATGTAAGGGTTTCCGATTTTTCGCAGAGATAAGTGATAAAAACTTTTTGATACTCTGTGCGGAAAACTCAATTTTGCGCATATTTAAAGAAGAAAGCTTATGCTAAATCTCGCTTTGTGTACGTCATATTAAAAAATACATATACATGTGCGAAAAAGTGATTTCGACCACGCATGGCCTTTTCACCTTTGCTTCGCTCGGGCTCAAACGTCCTTGCGAGCCTAAAACCACCTTCCCGCACAAGTATGGAAATGTACTATTTCCTTTTTTTTTTTTTTTTTCAAAAATCGTGTTTGTATTACAAAAAAGATCTGTATGTAAATTGCTTCAGATTTTATCAATGTGAATAATTTAAAAATAGTTAAATTTAATTGAAAGTAAGACAAATTTTAAACAGGCTATTTTTACTGTTTTAACTTTTGTTTAATAATTTATAAGAAAAATTTATAATGAGTAGTCATATTTATATTGTAGTAACTAAAAAACATCTCACCTTTTTAAATGATGAAACGAAACAGCATATTTTGCAGCTATAGCAACATTATTAAAAATACAAAATCCACATGCTACATCTTCTTCAGCATGATGCCCAGGAGGCCTGACAATTGCAACCCCACTTTGACTATCTCCATTTAAAACACTATCAACTACTTGCAAGAGAGAGCCAGCTGAAACTCTTGCACTATTCCATGTTTCGGGATGTAAATATACTGAATTCAAGTTGGATGCTTGCTTTGTTAGTTCCTTCAACTTTGTTTCAGCAGTCTGTTTAATATTATCAATGTAATCAGGAGTATGAGCCAATAATATTTCTTCCTCGGTTGCAACTCTTCCCTTTAAAATTTTAATTTTCAATTTCATGTTTTTTAAACTTTTTAATGCTATGAAAAATCTTACCTCTAACAGAAAACAGCGTTCAAGCAAATCATAATCCTTGTGCTTAGAAAAAATACTGGAAATCCTACTTGGTTTTTCAGGATGAGATTCATCTACTACGTTGTAATGCTTTAGCATTCTTTCATCATAAACAATGCAAACACGATGTGGAGCTTTATTTAAATTTGTAACTGAAAGAAGAATAATTAAGATTACATTTAACTCTTAAAAGGAGACCAGAAAAATGTTTAATAACTTAAACATAATAAAATATTAAAAAAGAAACAAATTTTTTACTGATTATGAAAATTTATCAAAGGAATTGATACTCAATTTTTTCCGACTATTTTAATCGTAATTTATAATTAACATGCAAACTGAAGCATAACAAAATATGCCTTAAATTTTACTAAAATTTTTGCGATTTCTTTCAGTTTTAAGAAATAGATATTTACAAAAGGATTTATGTAATTGATTCTTTTTATCCTTTACAATACCAATAAATGTAATAATACTTAAGTTTTCATTAATAGCTTGAAATTTGAATAAATTATGAAAAAGTTTTCAAATCATTTTATAAATTTACTGAAATAAACATAGTAATTAAAAAAAATTCAAGCCATTAGTAAAAATAAATAAATTAAATTACTTGTAATAAGGTGATCTAAAGCGCTCTCTATTTCACACAACTCTTCTTTGCTTTGGATTGGGTAACAATTTCGTGTTTCAAAAGTAGTTGGGTATGAATCTGGACCACTGTAAATATAATTAGCAATTAACAAAATTTTTATGAATCATATTTTTAAAAAGTATTTTGGTTATCTTACTTAAATGACACAGTAGGTAAGTGTTTATCTTGTTCTGCAGTAGAAGTAGTACTATTTATACTGTAAGAATCTTGATATTGATAACATTTCCAATGCAATCTATGTGAATAAATTACATTCAATATAGTTTCTTGAATACTGTAAAAATAATATAATATGTTAAGACAAACTAACTATATATTTTTATTGTTTTAAAAATTAATAAAAGTACCTTTGACAAGGAGGTGCTAATTGTTCTAAAAATGGACATGGATCTCCTAAAAGAGTCCTTAAAGTAAGTGCTGCACTTTCCGCTAATGATTTCAAACAATAACCTCCCTAGAATATAAGAATTAAAAGAAATAATTATGTATAAAATTATATTGTGAAAAAAAATATAAATTTTAAACTCACCTCTAAAATAACTGCTACTTTTCCTGATGCTAAACCAAGGAGTGATGAAAGTAAATGCGTATAACAGGCAGGAGTTATTTTCATTAAACCCTACATTTAAAAATAAATTAATTGTTATTCATTAAATTGCAATTTTCCATATTGAAAATTTTCCAAAATTTACATTATATAAATTTATTACGAACATTAAAATTTGTTTTTTTCACAAATAGTAACATTGAAAATTATGTTAACTTGTTTTATTAAATTTTCTATTATTATCATTATTATTATATTAAATAAAATAGTATAAGATCTTATTTAAAATTTGTATGTTATCTGTAATATAATATTTCATTATTTAGAATATTTCAATCAATAGCATAAAATTATTTTAAACAATTTGGAAAACTTTTCAAACTTATATGAATGTATCATATAATGGAAAAAATAAAAAAAAATAAAAGTGATGTTTAACCTTTTCATCACCTAATGCTGAGTCAAACCCAGAGGATATTAGGATAAGCTCAGGGCAAAACTGTAGCAAAAAATTATAATAAGTTAATATAAATATATTATTACCTCTGGACAACCAAGAGCTGCATCATAACCAGCAGAGACTATGATGAGATCCGGTTGAAACTAAAAATATTTTGATAAATAAATATAAATTTAAATTCAACTACATTGTTCTATGTATTTAAATTGAATACATTCTTTAATATATTTCAATACAACAAAAGATTTAAAATATCTTACTTCGTAGGCCATTGGAAGTAAAATTTGTTGAAATATTGCAATGTAGTCAGCATTTGTCATGCCTGTTTTATTAAGTGGAACGTTAAAATTATATCCCTCTCCAGCTCCTTCTCCAATATAGTGATAATTTGATTCTTTTAAGTTAGGCCAGAATTCACCATTTTCATATCGATGAATAGAAAAATAAACAACTCTAAAATTTTTAAAATATAAGAAAAAGAAACATTTTATTATTGATTTTAATTCTTTCTCAAAATCTAAATTCTTACCTAGGATCATTATAAAACATTTGTTGAGTTGCTTGACCATGATGAACATCCCAATCAACAATGAGAATTTTTTTTGCTAAATTATTTCTCAAAGCTACTTCAGCTGCTACAGCTACATTATTGAAAAAGCAATAGCCGCAATACTCTGCTTTCATTGCATGATGTCCTGGTGGCCTAAAATTAAACATTTATTTAATTAAATATAATTTTATTTTATAAACATAAAATACAATATTCCTTTGAATTTTCAAGCCCCTAAGTTTTTAATCTTCATTCATACTCACCTAATTATAGCCATTCCATTTTGAACATTTCCTTTGCAGATATTTTCAACTAATGCTATTGTTGATCCAGTAGCTAATAAAGACAACCGATACGTAGACTAAAGTAAAATTATAAAAGATAGATATCAATACCCCATTAATGAATATTATCTGGTATTATTTAAATATAGTAAAATAATTAACTTACTGGATGAATATAAACTGCATCATATTTTGATGCAAGACCTTCCAATTTTTCAATATCATTGCAATTTTCAGTGGACTTTAACACTTCTATATGAGCAGGCGTATGTTTTAATAGAAGCTCATTATACTCAGCATTTCGAGGTTGAATGTATTTGCAACGTTCAATTAATCCCATCTCTTCACATCTCTGAAGAACTCTGGTGAATCTTTCTGGACATTCTGGATAGTTTTCATCCCATAGACATCGGTGTTCTGCCATAGAACGATCAAAAATGATACCTGTATCCTTCCGAACCATGTCTTTCGCATCAATAGATTTCTGATAAATATCTCTTATAATAGTAGAACTACTTTTTTTTCCTAAAGCCTTTTTACGTAGAGCTGCTTCCCGTTTGGCAGCCAGAAGAGCTGCAGATGGCTTTGCCTAAAAACATAGATGCAACTGAATATTTCTTTAATCTCTGAAATGAACATAAGAAGATGTGATAAATCTAAAAATAAAAAGATAAGATAAAAGTAAGACATACTGACACTCAGTAAATATAATTAAGATAACAAATAATTTACATTTAATGTTTTTGTAAAATAACCTATTTTTGTTAAAATAATACATTTTATGTACACGTAATGATGTTATAGGATTTAAAAAAAATATTTTATATACATTAGCTATCCTTGTTGATTTTTTGTTGATGCTGCTTGAATTCTTTGTCTTTAGTGGCATTTTTGACACTTCAATATCTGATTTAGCATGTCTAGAATTCTCAATAACTTTTATCAATTGTATTTCACTTTCTGCTAATTGTTTAGCAGCATCAAAGAGACTGGGCTGAGCATCTATGTCCGACTGATAAAAATGAAATAAATAATAGAAATTATATAAACATAATAAAATGAATAAAATAATTAAAACAAAAATACAAAATATTATTGTTTTAGTACAACAATTCTAATAAAAACTAAAATATACTTTATGATTGACAGAAAATAATGTAGAAAAAAGTAAATAAATTAATAATTATAATAGTATAAAGAGAAGAAAAAGTGTGGGCGATGGTACAAGTGAAACACAACCATATATAGAAGCAAGTCTGTTATATGCAAATGATCCCTACTCTCTTTTTTCTACAATACTGTAATCAAGATGTCTATGTGTAATATATTGAATTCTACATTATATTCTATATTTTTATATTAAATTCTATACATACTTACAGATATATGTTAAAAAAAATAATATTATTAAAAAATTTGTTTTTCAATTTCATTTAGAATTTAGTTTAAAATATTAGTTAACCTAAAAATATACTGTAATATAGCAATATATTTTAATAAAACAATTGCTAACAATAATTTAACATTAAGTTTTGAATAAATTCACTAAAAACTAAGAAATAAATAAATTTCAGTTACATCTTTGCAATTTAAAGCTATCTTTTTAACTTATGCCTTAAAATTAATTTTTGTAATTACCATTGTTTATATAAATAAAAGCTACAATTCTTATTTTTTAACAAAAAAATGTGGAAAACATTTTTGTCAAGAATTGAAACTCATTGAAACAATAGTTGTATCCAGTACTGTAAATAGTTAGCTTAAGTTTTTGTATTTATCCTTTCTTCCATGTCTGTGAACTTTATCATCAAATGGAAGTATTTTATAAAACATTTTTAACACCAACTATTATAACTTTCAAAATATGACAAACTACATTTAAAAAGAAAAAATATGTAAATGATTAATTTTGATTCACCAAGAATAGTTGAGTTACATCTATAGTCTATGTAAAATGAAACTGAATGTGCATCGTGTATATAAGGTATACAACGTTACAATGCGCTGTTTTACTCTACAATGCAGACTGTTCTCATGAGGCTCTTTCTACATTTAAAGTATTGATTTACCTGAATTTTTTTTAAACATTAATAAATTAAATTAGTCATTCTTTAGCACTGGTCATCAAAAAATATAGTATAAATTTTAATAAAGCAATTTTTATTTATAGCGATTTAACAGATGTTTTATAAAACTACGGAATATGGTAAATTAGGCCAGTTCAGTAACTCATTTTTCCTTGTTCAATGTTCCTTTGTTGCTCATTGTTCAACAAATACAAACGAAATTGTATATTTTCTTTCTTTATAGTTATTTTATATTTTCGCAGATGGGTAGGCAAAGAAAAAGAAAAAAAAACAAAGAAAATATGATTGTAGATATGCCCTAACACATCTGCATTTATGCACTATATATACCGCACCTGCATCTTCTACGCTAGGCCAATGAAGAGTCCCTCCAAAATAATAAAAGTTTTTCGTTTGGCACAATGTACTTTGTAAATTTGATCTTTACTTCCATTTCTCCTTTAAACATCTTATGTTGAAAATAATAATTACGTTATTTAAGTAATTAAAGCCATTTAAATGATAAATTTTGCTATTATTCTTGTACTATTCCCATTTCTATTTCAATTTTCGCGCGCTTTTCGGTAATTGGTAACTCACCAAAGGCTAACTTCAAGAGTTCAGCATCTGTTGCTATGCCACTACGTCTCATTGGCCAATCGGACTCTTCGCTGAGATGTTCGTTATTATTTGAAATTTGTGTATCCAGCTACATGTGTTGGATTTAAAGAGGGATAAAGGTGCGAGGGTAGTAAACAGCCAAGGACCAAAAGCTAAGCCAAAGAGAAAGATAACACTACTATTGCCAGCGAAACAATTAGGCATTTAAACAGCCTTGCTTCGAACTTTCGTGATTTAACCAACGTTTTTGTTTTAACTTAAGTGCGAAGAAAGAATCAAATGTGTATGCAATAATCTCAAGTGTCACAGAATAGTTTCTAAACGACGCCGGCATCCATTAGTGTCGAAAATATTCTTCTATACTCCAAAGGTTCTCATTCCCATAACCGTGGCTACTGAGTAGTTAAAGTTTGTTTTTATGGTTTAATAATATATATTCTTGAAAAAAGTTCGTTTTAGGATTATTTAAAAAATGAGTACAGTAATAAAAGGAAAAGAAAATGATGTTCCCATAGTTAATCGAAATCAAACAAAAGCTTGTAAAACATCAACGACAGACATTCAAACAAAAAAAGAAAGTAAAGATAATCAAGTTAAGCCAAAAGTAAATAATGTAGTAGAGCCAAGTAAAAAGGTCCTAAATCCACGTCAAGAAGAATCATGTAATTCTAAAAAGTCTAATGAACTTATGCCTCCACCTAAATTACCAGTTTCCTCAAAACCTGAATCAGTAAATTCTCAAAATGCTGAAGGCAGCAAAGAAAGTGTTAAAAGTGTTAATCCTTCTCAAAAAAAAGTTGAAGATAAAGATAGCAAGAAAAAACAATGGGCAATAACAGACTTTGATATTGGTCGACCTTTAGGTAAAGGAAAATTTGGAAATGTCTACTTAGCCAGAGAAAAACGATCAAGATTCATAGTAGCAATGAAAGTTTTATTTAAAGACCAAATCATTAAAGCAGACATTGAACATCAAGTTCGCAGGGAAATTGAAATACAAACTCATTTAAGGTACTCTTTTCTTTACAACTAAAAATATAGATAGCTTATAGTATAGCAAATACATTTTTCAATCAATAATTTTGACCAACTGATTAATAATATTAATAATAAATTGAAGCAATTTTTTGATCATTTTTCTAGGCACCCAAATATTCTAAGGATGTATGGATATTTCCATGATGATACAAGAGTTTATTTAATCCTGGAGTATGCTCCAAAAGGTGAATTATTTAAGGAATTAAATGCTCAACCACATAAACGATTTAATGAAATCAGGTAATAAATTTATGATAAATTTATGATAAATTTATGAATTAAAAATATTAAATAAAATTGAATAAGTAGTATTGTAACAGTTTTGATTTTATACTCTTAATATCTCTTCAAATTGGAAATGTCACACTTTTGTAATGGAGTATTAGGGCAATATCACTTTGAAAGTATTTATCTTTATAAAGTTATTAATTAATTATTTTTAGAGCAGCAACATATATTTCCCAGTTAGCTGATGCACTAAAATACTGCCATACCAGAAAAGTTATTCACAGAGACATAAAGCCTGAAAATCTTCTTCTTGGAGTAAATGGTGAATTAAAAATGGCTGATTTTGGTTGGTCTGTTCATGCACCTTCTTCACGTAGGGAAACTTTATGTGGAACTCTGGATTATTTACCACCTGAAATGGTCAATGGTCACACGCATGATCATACTGTTGATTTGTGGGGTGTTGGTGTACTGACATATGAATTTCTTGTTGGTCAACCACCTTTCTTAGCTAAAACTTATGATGAAACCTATAATATGATTAGGAAAGCCAACTACAAATGCCCAGACTATGTTTCTGATGGAGCAAAAAATTTTATTTCTAAAGTAAGTGCCAAAATAAATATTAATCCTTTCAGATCGGAATTTTTTTCTAATAATAACATGGTAGTAAGCTTGTATAGTTTAATGCAACATTATGCACTAATTTTCAATGCCTATTTTGTATAATGACATTGAGTGAAAGTTTTAAAAGATCTGAAAGTGTTATAAAAAGAAATTGTAATAAAATTAAAACTTGGGAATTATTATAATTTTTTAATTTTTTACAGCTTCTTGTTGTAAAACCTGAACACAGAATGAGTTTAGATGATGTATTACATCATCCTTGGATTGTTAAAAATCGTACAACAGAACCAACACAAGCCAGTGCAAAACGAAGTTAATAAATAAAAGTAAGAGTCATATTAACAGATACAATGTAGCATAGCTTACATATGTTACAAATCCTATAAACAATAGATATTTTACAATATTTTTATACAAATTTTTTTAACTAATAATCCTAATTTTTACTCATTTTGATTGAATCATTATTAAGAGTTTTGTATTAGGTAGCTACACTAGATCTGTTAATAGAATAGGTGTAATAAAAAATTATAAATTATCTGTTTTGAGAATGTAGATCAGTTTAAGTATTTAAATTTATAAAAATAATTTTAAAATACATTCTCAAAGCAATCAAAATTTTATATTATTAATAATTAATTGTTACATGCTTGTAAAGTGATTGTAAGTAACAAAATACATATATAGAAATTAATCTTTTACACTACCTATCGCTTTTAATTTCATATGTAATCTTATACTTTTAAATTTATTAAATTATATTTTAACAATTGTATTTTTTACCGTTTCAAAGTGCATTTAATTCAATCAATTTATTATAAACTCATGGGAGATAGAAAATGATGTTTATTGTAAGTTTTGTTAACGCAACTCAGCGCTTATGTACTTAAGTCAAATATTTTTATTTAATTAATATCGAATTACAAACAACAGATATTAAATATTGCAGTTCGCTAAGTTAATCCGATTTTTAAGAAATATTTTTTTTTTCAAGGGAGAGACTATTTCATAAAATTTGTTAATTTACAAATAAAAATTATATTTTTGATTTTATAAAAATTAACGTAACTTTTTAAATAAAATAGTATAATGACATTAACTTTACCTGTATAGTTGCAGCATTCACTCGATATTCTTAAGTTAGTTAGTAAAAGCCTAATGTCTGTGAAATGAATAAATAAAAAATTGATGTTTTTTAACTATTAATATTTTAGCTTTATTTTATGTACAATATTTTTAAAAAAGTGCACAATTGTGATGTGTAAAATTAGCACTAATAATTTTTTTTTTCTTTTTTCATAGAAAAATGTTATTATATTACTGCAAAACCATTGCCTTGACACTGTCTTTTAGCCACATTAAAAACAGAAAGGAAGTAACTACGAGAATCTGAATTGATGTAAAAGGTCAAACTATTCTCAGAGTCTGGTAAGGGTACAGGATCCTGGGTTTCAGATTGTGCGTCGCTATTTGTAGAAACACTAGCAATGCCTGTACTGCTAGTACGTAGAAATTCTGCTACCCTTGCACGCATTTCTTGATCCATCTAAAAAAGAAGTTTCTCTTCTAAGATCTTATTACGTACTCAACCAGTTATTTATTTCTTAAAACGTGGAACTTTCTAACGCAAGTGAAATGTCCAGTGGTGACAAAAGTATTAAATTATTTTCATGTCAGATTTATTTTAACTTTTAACACTTACAGATTAAAATGTGCGGTGAAAATATATTCTTTTTATGAATATTTATTAAATAACGTTTAAACTATTTTATACTTATAATTTTTCATTTTTTTATGAAGACCGCGAAATTAATAAAACAATTGATCTGATAAACCGTTTTAATCGTTCTGAATATTGAAAATGCGGATTAATCTGTTATACATAAATGCATAGTATAACAACATTAGCTATTAAAAAGTAAGATTTATCTTTATAACAGCATTTAATAATCTGATACAATAAAATTTAAATAAACTTAAATAAATTATCATTTCAAAGAATATTGAGTATTTAACATACTATTCATACAAAAAACTTCTAATGTTTTATTGTCATGATAATTAAAAAGAAAATACGTACATGTACTTCAACTTGCTCAACAGGTAAAGCTTTTTTGATGTGTTGCGGCGGCGAAGAAGTGGAATAGAGCCTGAACATAGCCGATTCCGATGGATGATCGGTTCCAATCAAGTCCTTTAAGGGAAATATCTTCTCAACGCTGTCCTCGGCAACGTTAACAATCAATAAAGCTTGCCTGGTGAGAACAAGGGTGACAGCTCTATTACTGCCCTGAAGCATTACATGATCCGCATTCGATACGTGTAAAATACTGTCGTGGCTCTTTGCTAACAATGGCATCAGTCTCCAGGCGTACCGCAAAGATGTTACACCTGATCCATTTGAATATTGCACAACTGGTCTCTGTCGAGGCTAAACGAGAAATTCATTTTTAAAAATATTGCTGCAACTAGATCGAGAGAAGATGAAAATGTACGGCATTTCATTAGAAACTTTGCTTTATACATTTTGTTTCATTCTCACAAATATTAATATAAAAAAAAAGGTATGAAAAAGTCAAGTTTATTTTCTGAGTGTACTGCCGTTCTGGTTCTGCACTTAAATTCTGCTCTTGTACGACAATGTTCGAGAAAATGGACTCAATTTTTAGAGATTCAAACAAAGATTTTTAGAGATATTTTTTTTTAAATTAAATATATCTAGATTTTCTAGAGAACTTGTATATTTTTTTATATCTTTACACATACCGTCAATAAGCCGCAAAATTTGGATTAGTTTTGATTTTTCATATTTTAGTGAATTTGAATGTAAAAAATTTAGAATCTTTGTGCATGATTTGCGTTATATAGGTAGTAACGAAGACACAAATACTTGCGCGAGCTCGAAAAAACAACTAATTGAACTAAATAGTATTTTTCGTAACTAGGACGAAAAATGCAAATCATTGCATTGGAGTAATTAGCATTATTTTCAGTATTATAAACTGAAATACTTATTTTTAAAAATTCAATTTTATATCACTTACCGATGGCAAAGAATTCCAACCAGTACCTTGGAGTAAGCCTTGACCGGTTAGTGCAACCAGTTCTGCAGCTCCACTCAAAGGCTTAGTGACAACGCCTACAAGTCCGAGACCAACACCAGTGACTAGACCTCTGGTCGAAGTTTCTCCCGACCAAACTTGTTGGAGCGGATGGTGTGCTAAGCCGGCAACCGCAGCTAAAAAATACACATACATCAAAAGATATCAAAATTGCATAAATTATTTTCTTATCGGTCATAAGCGATTAAACTGGCTTTAACATCAGTAACTTAAATTACTATATTAAAAATTTTAAAGTCTTTTCGAATTTATAGCCTTAAAAGACCTTTTAGGGAGTAAAGATTTACGTACCAAGTAAGCTCATGCCTAAACCAGTTAACCCTTGATAGAGGCCTTGCGCCACTCCTTGCGGTCGCATCCTTCGAAATTCTTCTTGCCGTTGTAAATGCTCATCGTCTAATGTCAGTCGATCCAAATTCCTAGCTACACTCGAGGCCAACTTTGTGACCGAGTTGACGGTACCTTGTAAAAGAAACGAAGTATTTTAATACAAATTATTAATAATAAAAAGTAATTTGTTCAAATTTGGAAAATAAACATCACAATAGAAAAAATTACTTTAGCAAAAACAAGATAAAAGAAAGTTCAATCTGAAACATATTTTTTTATATGCGCCTTAAACGAATTTACCTGCCGTAATATGTTTGACTAAACTAGCTGAGCCATGCGTAATGCCGACGATAAAACCCCATGGCCCTTGCAGCAAACCTTGAAATGGCATAGAAATAAAATCTTTCAACCCAGAGCCTAACGCCTGCGCTAAACCTCCGGGCGAACCTAAAATTTCTAAGGATCCAACGACCCATCCTGTCAAAATAAATATTAATATTTATTTTTAAATTAATTAAATCATTTCGCTAAAATGAAAAATGAAAGTATTTGATCATATAAAATGTTATTACTCGGACATGTAAAACGATTATTTTATCTTATCAAAGACATAAAAACTAAAAAAAAGACAAGAATCATTTAATGCGCTGTTTACGACGCAATTTGCTTACCTACTCCAAAGATAGCACCAGACAAATAATGCATGGCGAGGGCATTACCCAGCCGATAAGGAGTAGTCTTTAAATTTTTTCTATCAAACGCTTCAAAATATAATGGCGAGTGATCAAATGCTACATACAAATGAACTGAAGTGTGTACACTAAGCAAAATCGATACTGGCTCTATCACAAAACTTTGTAGTCTCAATGGGTGACTTAGAATTTTGGCATCAATTAATATATAATCCGGAACGTAAATATTCTTCATAATAGTTGGGTGTTCAATGGCTTTTTTTGAATTTGATGGTAAGACTGTAAAACAAGGAGGTAATACCGTCGTAACATAGTCCATTAATAGAGTAACGTATGTTCCTTCGACGTATGCGCTTATCGGAGCTACTTTAATCGCAACTTCTTTACATGCTGTAATTGTACAATTATGTTAAAAAATTTTCATAAAATACTATAAATCTAAGTAAAAGTAAAAGTTGCAAGACCAAATTTTTAGAAAATGAAGACTAAAACTAAAACGAAAAATCAATTTGAAAAAAAATCAGAAGTATCTGTTAAATCATTCAAGTTGTTGCATTAAACTTTTAACATCATTAAAAAAAAACATCTGAATATAAGTAAATCCTAACATTTGAGATTATCTGCATTGATTTAGATAAAAAAGAAAAATTAAATAAGGAATAAAATTAAAATAGCATTTACCTTTAATGCTGCAATCAGTTTCCCACACTAAATCAATAGTCAATAACGAATTTTCCATATTACTCTTCATATTTTTCTTAAGACTATTGCTCAAATAAATAGGTGAATTTTTCTTAACAAATGGCTTTTGACTTATTAAAACAACAGGGAAGTCAAAACCTCCATGTTCAAACAACTGATTATCTAGTTGCAAATCACCAATGTACATACTCAAATTTGAAATGTTTTTCTTATAATCCATTACGATAATTGCATTGGTCATACATAAACTTGCAACTTCAATTCTCTGAGCATTATCATTTAAATCCTTCATTACAACAATCGAAATGCCTTCAAAATGAATCGTAGCCGAGCCGTTTAACACCTTTTTTACATTGTACTCCTCAATAGACATTAAATCTGTGGTAATATGCGTTTGGCTTATTTGATTCACATTATTTAACGAAAATGTCATGTTTGCTGTAGAAGGAGAAGATGAATCGGTTTCCAAAATTTCATCCTGAGCAGAAAAAAATGTGTTAGTTGACGTTGAACTGCTTCCGCTCTAAAAAAGTTAAAGTAATATTTTAATCCAGAACGAACTTTTGGATAAAAAATATCACATTTAAAAGATGAACAAACCTGCAAATTTAAAAGTGATTTTTCTTCTACGTAAGTTGGTAAATGATACGGAGTTGAATCATTTCCATCCTGTTGAAGAATAGCTTTCTTTTCTATTTTACTTCTAATTTCTTGTGCTGATATCTCTTCCTGTGATTAAGTAATAATTGTTAATTTTAATTGATGTAAAAGTAACAGATGTATGCAGTTAATAATATTGTTTTATTAATTTAAAAAATATATTACCGTTGAAATCGGAGTAAAACGTATAAAAGTAGTATAACATCTTGTTTGCATAATCAGTTTTATATCTCCGTAGTAAGGCAATCGAACACATTGTTCCAGCGGAAAAACGGATAAATCTATGCCCTTCGACCATTTTACAGCATTGTTATCTGAAATAGAATTTATTATTACGAAATAATGTTTTTTTAATTTTTTTCTTAATAAAATATATTAAAAATAGAATTGTTTTTTCTTTATCATAAGTTTTTCAATAAAAATGTGTGGCTTACAAAATTAATCATTTAGACATATTTTATCAGTCAGAATATTTTCTCTAAAGAATCAATAATACATACCATTATCTATCATATCGAAAAGTTCAGCTGTACTAGGCAAAGATGATAATAACATAAAAACGGAGTTATTATTATTATTATTATTAGAAAGATCCGGTAATTTACTTCCAAGAGTAGGCATTGAATAATGACATGAGCTTTTACTATCAACATGACATTTCCAAGAGAAATGTTGTGTATCAGAAACAATATCATCTGTAAAATTTTATAAAAATTTTATGTATTCAATATTTTAATAAGCTTATTATATAATCTTTCAAATAAACATGAAAAGTTACCCGATTTTTCATTTGCTTGTCCAATGACAATGTTAAAAGGACACATATTTTCAATATGTAATTGAGGGTGTTTATCCATATGAACCATGATGAAGACAGTGCTTTTATCTTCTTGAGTTGTTATCACAAGCGGGATAGTACTTCGTCCATCCTTTAGTAATTAAGTAAATACATATTAAAATATACGTTTTTAGGACAATAAAATTGAAAAAGGTAAAAAATTAACTTACTGGAAGCGCAATACATCTTCGGCTAAGACTCTGATCTACACGTACAGGACATGACCAAGATTTATTGTCGTGACGTAACGATATATACAAAACAAATGATTCATCAATTTTTTTAAATATAGTGTACCACTGTACGATTGGAACAGCATCTCTGTTTAATAGGGTGAAAAATAATAAAAATTTGTATAAATTAGTTTTATGATAAAATAACAAATCTTAGTTTTAATATCTTAAATTATTTAAGTATTAATTATTAGAATTAGGTACAAGATTATTTTTATGTAAAATTAATTATTGACCTATTTTCCGAAGAAGGTGAAACGTTAATACTTTGTAAAGCGAGATCATTTGGTAAGCTTAAGTCAGTCATAGAATTTGGTACTGCCAGAGATGCAACAGCCAGATTAAGGTTCGTCATATTTCCTATTACATAGTTACTACTAATTCGTATCAAACGCATATCCTTATATATACTTGAGCTTATACTCATCATACATATCTGGAATAATTTTTTAAAGTTAAATATATTTTACAAAAGATAAAATACAATAGAGACATGAATAATTCTTACACTAGAGCAACAATCTACAGAAGCTTTAACGTTGCCCTCTAAAGGAATCAATCCTTGTACTCGGGGCATGTAAAAGCTTTGACTCCAATCTGGTTTAACTAATTGCAAGGCAGATGACATATAAAATGTGTCAGCAATACCAATACCTATGTGGAATGTACCCTAAAATTAATCATAAGTAAATTTTAAAATATATCGCGTATTATTATGTTTATACACATGATTCAATTTCATTAACTAACTTCTAATTTTGGTGGCGATACTATTCCATAATGTGGAACTCTACAAAGTTCTACATCTTGTGATACAACAGAAATTTCAGAGCCCAGTGAATTCAATAAAAAGCACCAGGGTTGTAGTTCTAGAAGTAAAGTGCTTGATGCAAAGCCAGCATCTTCATATTTCACCTTAAAAAACAATTGAAATATATTTTCATATATTTAAAAATTTATTTATGCTATTTGTGTCTCGTTAATTTGAATTTCGAAGATACAACAAGTTTGTTCAGTTGTTCAAATTCGATCATGATTTGATTTTAATTAAAATCCTACGTTACTTCGCAACAGAGACCCAGAGTCACGAGCATATACACGCGCTTTAAAATATTCAAATATTTTTATAAAAGTTTGGTATCTACATTTTGATGAAAATATAGTTATCTTTGAAGCTTCAAAACGTCGAATTACGAAAGCTTTGTTGTTAAAATTTAGAAAATTTAAAAATTTCTAAAGCTTTAAACTTTTACAGAATTTTTTTCAAAAAATTTTGACGCTTATCCCATCTTATTAAGAAAATATTTTTTTTTTAATTTAGAATATTTAAAAATGAGGAAGACTAATATTAAATTAATTTAAATTTTATAAGTACTCTGAAAGATATGTGAAAGTGAATTTTGTGCTATGAAATCGTAAGATTTGAAAGTTCGCCTACCTGAACGTGTGTCTGAGGTTGATCAGCCGCTGTCCACGAACAATAGTCGTCGTTTTGGAAAGGCCACTTTGATTCCTCTTTCGCAGATTTCAGCGCAGCTAAAATCTCTGTAATACTTTCCTTTTCCGGTCTTTTAAAAAACTTTCGTTGATCTACTGAACTGTACGATAAAGGTACGTAAGGGTTTGAAGCTGACACACCCGATCTAACAATTAAGGTTTTTCCATGAGAAATAATATAACATAATAAAATCACAAAATATGAGTGCAAGAAATATTAAAATAAAATATATACTCAATTTGAAAAGTGAGCTGATGAAAATGCTCAAAAGTTCCCGGACAATACAATTGTTGTCTTTCTCCTCGGCCATTGATGACAGCATTTAATGATACTTTTAAGGATGGAGTTTCTATTTGAACTTTTGCTGATACTGGTAAATAAGATCTAATCATATATAAAGGACTTATGATTGCCTAAAATAATGAATGCAATAGTAAGAAATAAATAATTATATCATTTTTATCATGGTAAATTACAAATTCGCAAAGTAAGTAATTCCCGAACAGGTACAGTCTATTGCATTACAAAAGTAAGAGTGACAAAGACTCGAGTTCGAGAATCACATACGCGTACGCATATTGTATACTATGTTTCTTTAGTTTTCGACTGAGTAGGAGAAATTCGACTTCTTAAGTCTATTTATAGTTTGCGACCTGCGCCATTATTATATTACGTTGTTTATAGTGCGACAATCGTACGCTTCATGAATTATAGGCAGATTTTAGAAATCGAATATCCTTTATTAAGTTTAAAAAGTTAATTTAGTACTTACGAGAATTTTATTTCTTTGATTTACTTGTTCTATGATGATTCTCACCCAGATACTTATAAATTGACCCCTTTCTTGCAAAGGTACTGTAAAAGAAATTAAAAATAATAAAATTTATTAGAACGTCGAATCTTCGTCATTTAATTAATAATTAAATGACGAAGAATTATTAATTATAATATTAATTATTAGTCGAACGACGAATCTTTTATTATATAAATAAATATACTATTTACCTTTAACTAGCCAAGGTTGACCCCATTTTGCATTTGGTTGCAAAGGAATATCACCAGTCCAAGATAAATTAACAATACTGGAAAATCGGAGGCGGATTGCCATACTACTACCGTCGGTCATTACAATTGAAGCTGGTTGACTGTTAGCAGGTATATTAAAAGAATCTCGGGATACCATTGATCTGTTTTTCTCTAGGGCATCGTATTTTACAAGTTTCATCTCAAAGCTGTCAACCAACTGATTGGAGATTATCAATTGACCAGAAAAGGTTACAAGTTTTTGTGACGCAGACAAAGATGTGACATTGTAAGAAATAGCAATGTCTACAGATGAACTAATGAAATCCACATCGTAATTTCCATCCGCGGTAATTGAAAAAGGTTTGCTCCAAGACCATCCATTTTCTTCTATTGCTATTCGCAACACCTATTTTAAAAAAATAAATACTCATTAATTAACTTGAATTTAACAAAAATAGTCATGTTGTATAAAATTAATTAATACTTGATTGCTTGCATGTCGCCAGGAGTAGAAATGACATTGTCGACTTTCCAGTAAAATATTGTCATCAGTACTGCTTTGGCCAAAACGAATTCCAATATTAGTGTCATTAGCAATGACATATCTCGTAGTAAGTACCAATGTGTTTTTATTTTGTGGATCGAATGTGTTATTCCACAAATGTGCTGATACGGTAAGAGTGTGAAAAGTAGACGGACTAAGCTTCAAAAAGAAAGAATCACAAGAAAAAGACATGTCTCGGGTATTACTTATTGACAACTGTCCTTTTATCTTAACCGAATCCAAAAGTTGCTGGAGAATCAGAAGCCCATAGTCCAAAACATGAAGGGCAATGCTCCCGGAAACATCGAGCACCAACGAATTATTCGGCCACTTGCTAAAGAAGAAAGCGGCATCTCTATGCTCAAGTAGAGCAAAGCATTGACTTTCGGGAATCATACCTGTAAGCTTGTAATTAGCTAAGGGCTCCGGTAAATTGTCGTAAGAGCTCGCATCCACATGGTTGAAGAATGAGATCTGAATTACGCGCACGTTTAGAGCGACTTGAAGCTTAGGTACGATGCGTGGATTGAAGTAGGAATCTACTCGCAAGCACCCAATCAAAGCTTTACTAGAAAGTTGATTAGCCATTATGTCGCAGTTAGCTGGAGGCAAAATAATAATTCGCCAAACGCAAGCAACAGCTTGCAGAGGCGCTCGATCAGGCAATTCCAAACGATAGCTCTCAGTCTCAGATAAGAAAAAGTCGACGTAACGTACAAAAGCCATCTGACTTTCACTCCAGTATTCTATGGCACAAGCCACTTTATCCTCAATTACATTACTAACGTCGTACGTCTAAAGAGAAAGTACCAGTTAATTTATATCTGTAATTATAATTAAAATGCAAGTAACAAATCATCTCGATAGCTTACCTCAAAAGGCACAGGACTCACATGGATTCTCGTAAGTGCTCGCGGATGGGGATATCGCCAAGCCATTGCTTGTTGTGGATACGAAAAGAATATTACCTGCAAACATTATATGTAAATTGTTATCATAAAATAATTGTTGTTATAATAAATAAATTAAATTAAATTAAATTGGACAATTATAAGGATTAGAAAAGAAAAATATTCGTTAGTTTTAAGAATAATCATAGAGCATAATGTGGTAAAACTAATGTTAAAGTAGATCAGTTTTGGAGAACAAATTATCTAGTCTCTTTTAGCTTGATACTCTCTTAAAGATTATTCATTTTAAAGATATTATAACAATTACAAGAAGTTATTACCTGATAAGGGAAAGGAAGCTCTTCAACATTTCCGTCGACAAATTGAAATGCTCCAGACTTCAAATCGTCTTTGTAATGTTGCTCATGACTCGTAAATGCGGCTGGCTCATGCTCCTCACAGTAATCGTAAGATTCAGTGTTACTAACTGTTAGTTTGTCCAGAACTTTGTAAAAATCATTTAAAAGAGCTTTGACGGCTATTATATGCTTAGGTCCAAAATCCAAGTAAACGCAATCGCTCTCCGCTTGAATTTGCACGTGAGGAGTACTCTCGTTGTGCTGCCAACTTTCCCATGCGAACGAAAGAGTGGCATTGCAGCAACATGGATTTAATAAGACGGTCATTTTTTTTTCATAGATTGTTGATATGACAAATGATTCCCAAGCTACGTTTCCGTAAATTCTTTCAGGCCTTGAAACGTTACTTAAACCAAAAGTAAGCGATGCTAAACTGAAAAGTAGCTCTGCATCACAATCCGTTTTCGATTTGAATGAAAATACCAACTGCTGGCTCGTAACATTAATATCTGGCAAATTGTATTTTCGTTGAATTGCACTTTTGTCTATAAAAGCACTAGCTTCGCTACTGCATTTTGTAGCTACTATAACTGAGTTTTCTATGGTTAAACTGGATACTACCTAGAATTAAAAAAAAAAATTAATCCACTACATTGATAATATATGGCTTATGTATTATTATTTTTTTTTTTTTTTTTTTGTAATTACTTACTTTATCTTTTATGTAAATAATATCATTTAACCGATCCAGGGAAAAGTGCAGTTTACTAGGTCTACCCATGTTTATGTTTAGTTGTGCAGTTTTTCCAACAAACATCTCATATTTTACAACTAAAAAGGAAGGTGGTATTCCTGTATCAGGATGAGGTTCACCGCTTTTAGTTTCAATGAGACAAACTTTGAAATCCGATTCCGTGAGCATTGACGTTGTGTGATTTTCTTCGCCAAGACATAATGCAATATCAAAACAAGATATCTAAAATATGTGTCAAAAACATATTTTTATTGAAATATTATTTTTTAAGTTTTACTTTTAATTCAATTTTGTTAATATGAAGGAGAGTGAAAAATAATGTAGCTATCACGTAATCGTAATACTAATGTATGTTTCAGAAATTGTCTTGTCGCCAAGGAAAAACTTTTTTAAATCGAAAGTTTGTTTATCTAAAATTCAAATATCGAGGATACGTTTATTTAAAAGAGCAACAGTACTTTTTGTCTTGTCAGGTATTACTTTTATAAATCGAGCCTGAAAAACAGATATCAAAAATAGACATCACTATTTATTATGCAAAGTTTATGACGAACTTTATTAATGAATTCGCTGATATTGGTCACAAATCTTAGGGTTTTATTAGTTTCCACTCTCTTTTATCCCCGGTCTAATACATGTGTAATACAAATTCAAAACATCATTTCTTCTGTGTAACGTATCTAAATTTAAAAACAAACCTGAATTTTTTGATCGAAACGCTGCTGAGAAAAATAAAGGTTTGGTTGATTAACCATTGCATAAAACAGAGGGTGTTTTAAATAGCCCACAGTGTCTTCTTCCGTTTGATCGATATTCTAAAATAAATTTAATTTTTTTTATTAAATTTTTGAGAAATTTTACTGTACTATGTCAAACAAAAATAATTTACCATTTCGTGATCGGAATTTATCGCTTTTTTGATATCATAAACAATTATCGTAACTTTCCCACAATTGATTAAAAATTCAAAAGGCGGAAATTCTGAAGATTCTTGAAGAGGCTTTTCCTAAAGAATAAGATTATAAATCCAAAGGAAAAATGAAGCAGTGAATAATATTTACAAATTATTTGCAGAACTGACAGGAAATTTAAGTAAAATATTTTATAGGAAATTTCATTAAAAGTATTTAAATTTTATCAATTAGATAATTTATGTTTTATTATGTTTAAATAAAGCATACATTTAAAATGTTGTGTTCAAATATATTAAACATACGTTGAAAATGTTTTACTGATTTTTTACTTCTGAAAAAGCATTTCTGTAATTGATGAGAATTATAAAACTTCAACGTGCTCTTAATCTAAATATAAAAAATATTATTTACTTTATTAATAAAAGATATGTTCCTTCAGTTCTGCCAATTGAATCAAACTATATAGTTTTTGCTTACGAGATTTGTAGAATTATAACTAGAAATTTCAAAATCTATCCCGCTGTCTCTCGTGAAATCAGTCTCAGACTCCAGGATTGTCTGCTTCATAGTTATAACACTTTTTGGATTTAATATTATCAAATTTTGATTTGAGCATTCAGGTGTCCCGAATTGATCTAGTTGGTCAACGCAATCCACAGCTAAAAGGCTTTTGAATTGTGCGCATAAAGTCGAAACCAGCTTTATTTGATTAAGATTTACCATTAACTCTAAATCTGTCAAACAATTAATTTCCGCAGCGCTAGCACAAACCATTGTGTCAGGTTTGAAAATTATGACTGGAGCGATAATGAAACAAAAATCAAATCTGTAAAAAAATAATATGTAAAGTTATTTTAAGCAGTAATATAATCATTTTTACTATTGCGTACTCTTATTTCCATCAAAAAAAGGTTAAATTCGTATATCAAAGATATGTACAAATTTTTTAAACGTTTGAGCGATTTTTAATAGTATACCTGGTAATTACTGGAAGAGTAGAAAAATGGGGCTCTAAACTGCTTCCATTTCCCAATTTATTCCATTCAACTGCTGGATTTTCATTCATTGTATACAAATACGATTGGGACATTCGCTATTTAAAATAAATGATAATATTTAAGTAAGATTTTTATTATTAATTTAACGGATTTTTATAGCTTTATTACATCCGTGCTATAAGTTATAACAGATGAAAAACAAGGTTTCGAAAAGTTTGTGTAATAATCATGTTTTATACACAATTCATTCTGAGGTAATTTTGAATTACGATTTATTTGACTTTTTAAATTTGTTTCTTATTATTGTTTTCGCCATTTTTGAGCATCTATTTTTCAGTGCAAATTTTGAGAATTGCTAAAAACTTGGAGAAAACTCATTAAAACACAAGTAGATAAAATTTCCAAAAATGTTCTCGAAAAAACGACTCGACTATATTGTGTACTATTTTATTTACTTCAAGCAGTTTGTATTTCAGTAAAAACTCTTGAATTATCTAAAATTTTCTTGAAAAAATTATTTAAGCGGATTATCTTTTATTATATTATTAGCATAATTTTACTATATATTTTATATTTTACTAGATAAGAATTTAGTTTATTAAAAAAGAAGTGGTTTGAATTCAAGCCGAGTTATAGTTTAAAAAATAAATTTTTCATCTACATTCTTATAAAATAAAAAATACCTTAGTAACACTTTGTTGATAATCTTTCCAAGTTGTCGTATGAGCGCATATTCCATCAACATTAATTTGATATTGTCGATCTTCAACCGCTGAGCCCGGTACGTTTAATATATTTGCTTGCGCGGCTAACTGATAAATATCATGCCGAAGAGGTACTCTGCATATGGGATTTTCAGCATGTGGAGTAATTCGGATACCGTCAACCTATTTATATTAATATTTAAAAGATCATTAAATTTATAAAATATAATCTATGAAAGAAAGATAAAACAAGGAAGGCAAGATCTCCAATTTAAAGCATATTTTTATTGTTTATGGAATCGAAAAATTATGCGTTATTTTTTATAAGTAAAATAGCGTATTACATTTAGTATGTAAATGTATCCGATTATACATAATTTCACGCAACAAAAATAATGTAAAACCCTCATATACTTGACGCTTGGGCTAGCTATACCGATCCCCGTTCTCAATAATCAGACTCAGTGCTTAATACGTTATTTTATAAGGCAAATAATATGCCTTATTACGTCATTCTTAAAAAAGATACTATTTTGATAGAGCGTTCAATAAATCATAAAATTGAAGTTTATACAAATTTTTTTTAATAAAATGTACCTGCAGCATTAGAAGATCATGTTGATAATCTTGAATAGATTCTGGAGTGACTGGCAGCATCAATCGAAAACCTTTGAATTCCAAATATATTAAGGGCAGTGTCTCGTTTCGTAGATCGGCAATAGCAGCAAAAGGTAGCGAAACACTTTTTCTGTTTATTGATGAGCTTTGTTGATGCGATTGTCGGCTCAAAAAAGGAGTCAGTAATTGTATGTAATTTGCAAGAACGCTAGGTGGTACGATAATATCTATCATTTGAATTTTAACAAGAGCTTCGGTAATATAAGCGTTGGAAGGCTGCAATGCTTCAGTCCTTAAATCTCTCTGTCAAAAGAAATAATTGAAATTGACATATAACTTTATTATTTTTAAAAGAAGATTATAATTACAAGATAAAGGAAACTCACCTTTAAAGTTTTGTAAGACTTGCGTGCTCCCCATCGTGTATGCACATTACCTGATTTGGCTACTGTCAGTGTAAGACTTAAAAAACCCAAGTCGTCATTTTTTTCAAAATTATCTTCTCTTCCACAAAGCAAGAGACCCACGAAATCGCCATAATCCCAGTTTTGTGCTTGAGGACCTCTGTTTAATTTAATTCGTTTTAGTTGCGAGGTTGTAAAATTAAACTTTAAATTTTATTTTATTTTTTTCTTTTAAAATTGTATAGACTAAATTCGAAATGCAAAATATGTTATTATTATAAATTAAAGAATATTTTGTAAGAATAGTTTATTCTCTAAATAAACTTTTATTAAAAATATGTTTTTACAATTATATATAGTTTAGTATAATACTTTAATAGACTTTGTCTATCAAAAATTTGTTTAAGAATTTCTGAAATGATTAAAGACATCCAAAAGCAAGCTATTTCTTTTTTGATAACCCGTGCACAAAGTTCGATTTTGCATGCGCTAAAAAAGCTTTGCATGGCTTTTTCACCTGCGTTTCGTTCAGGTACAAACTTCGATGCTTCTAATGCTTAAAGTTTCATATTAATATTTTTTATTACCTTGTATAATGAAAAATCGTAGCTGTTGTAACTTTATGTTTCAACTTCAAGTACACTGATTGTACATCAACAGAGGTGATTATGTCTTCTAATTCTAGAACTAATTTTAATGTTGCATGTTCATGTTCACCCATCACATAAAGTTTTAATGCCACTTTAGTTATTGTCCACTGAATACTTGCAGTAAGTTGTAAATCATCTTCGTCTGAAATAAGATTAATATTGTAATGATACTTATACATTCTTACATCTTTAATCTTAATAAACAGAAATAATAATGAAATAGGCGTTAATATGGTTTTAATTTTTCACAGACCTTGCCCTACGCTATCTTTTATTGTAGATATAGTAGATGTTGTTGTAGTATCTTCGGGATATTGCAATTGAGTTGGACTAGATGAGCTCCTTGGTAAATTGAAAGATACATCTTTTATTTCTTTTACACTGCTGGCCGATGAATTTATCTTACGCGGCGATAATGTATCCATCACATTCGCAATATTTACAAATATATTATTCAAAAATATCACCTGAAATTCATTCAGTTTAAATTAAATTTTCATTTATTAAAAAAAGTGGCAATATTTGAGAAATACAAAATAAAATTATAACAGTAGTACCTGCTCTTCAGAAACAGAAACAACAATTGGTGATGTATCAATATATAAACATAAACTCAGCGCAGCAAGATTATTTTTTGTCAAATTAGTAGTTGTAGTAGCAGTGGTAGTAGTAGAATTTTTAGCAGTCACGTCAAAAGTTGCTTTAAAACAAACTTTTTTGAGAAAGTTTCTTTGTATATTGCCTTTTAAAGTAAAACACTCGAAATTTAATATTTCAATAGTCCATGGGAAACTATGAGTTTCTAAAATTTATTTAAATATCTTTTAGTTTTCAAAGTGTTCAAAAAGTAATTATAAAATACAAAAAATTAGTTCAATATTTACGATTTATCCAAATCTTTTTAGGCAATGTTATAGGTAACTCGTGCAGATATTTGGCCAAGCGGTCTGATTGAACGTTAGAAGAGTGTATATTTATTATTGGAGATTTTATTACTAAAATTTGTAACTGTTCATCATTTTGCAATGCTTGATCCTTTGCTTCTTCAATGCCTAAAAAATAATAATTATAATAATAATAATTATTATTATTAAATTTTAACTTGTACTAAAAAACAAGTATCCTAAGTTACCTTCTGCGCCAATACCACTCATTGTTTTTGTTGGTATATAAACAATTACATGGCCCACACCACCATTCAAGACCAATCCAGACCACCAAGGATACCATTCGGTTAATCTGCCCAATATGCTCATTTTCTGTAAGTTCTATTATTAATCTTATATTTAAACTTAAATGCTTGAGTAAATTTTAGGAAAAAACAAGATTATAAAAAAGCTGTAGGATATAAAGGAAGGGTTTATTTAAATAACATTAGAAGGATTTTAAAATTTTTAGATTCTATAAACGTCAAAATAGTAACTATTAACAAATCTACTTTTAATTAATTAATCAATATTATTAAAACAAATTAATGCATTTATAATTAATTAATGCATTAATAAATATATATTTTGAGAAAAAAGTAAATTTACTCATGCTTGCATTGTAATATTCTAAGGACTTACTTCTTGAATACTTTCACTACGATTTAAAACTTTATCTGACTCATTTGTTTTTGGAGCAGATTTTTTGGTAGATTTTTCAATCGCTTCATCAATCCGTTTTTTCTCTTTGTCAGAAGAACTGTGTACACTTTCATGCAAACTTGGAAAAGTTTTCTTTCTTCCACATGGTTCAGAAACTACACTCTCAGAAGTGAAGTGAAGGCCCTCAGCCTTCATCATTGAATAAGTCGTATTTAATTTATAGTATGTGACACGATAATCTAACCATTGTATCAAAAGTGGATCCAAACAGCCTTTCATTGGAGCAACTTGGAAGCTTAAAATTGCTGGATTTTTTTGATTGTTTATATCCTTGGAAAATTGAATCACAGAAGTTACTAGCATTTGATTTTCAACCAAACTAGAAACAAATTTAAAAATTAATGTTCTAATCTATGTTCATGAGCAGCTTATTTTTTTAAATATTATATAATAAATAAAATATACTTTGAGTCTTCACTTTCTGGTCCTGACAGTATAAATACTTGTTGAGTCTCATTATGTGCAAATATTTTAATGGCATTTATATTTGTTATGCAAGACGTGGTAGTCAAAGACATTATTCCTTTATGATTGATATTTTCCAAGCTCAATTCGACATATATAGGATCTAAGTAATTGTAAAAATATTAATTTAGTTTTTAAAATAATTTATCAAAAATAATTTATTAAATTATATTTAAACTTACATTTTTCATTCAATGAATCGGTGTAAAGAGATGAACAGATAAGCGGATTATTTGTATCTTCAGGATACAAAAGAGAGTTTACAATTGAGCTTGCAATCATAATCTTTGTCTTAGTACCAGTAATTGTCACTGTATCAATTTTTAAATCATGTGAATTATGCGTTGTATCTGGATCTTTCCAATAAGCTGGGTAAAGGAGGGATCGTAAATTATATTCGATATTACAAGGCATTATGATTGACGTTCGACAATTTTGTTTTAAATAAACTTGACTATTAACGCCCTGGAACTAAGAGAAAAATTATTAATAATAATTTCCGAGTATGAAATTACGTAAAATATCTTCACATACTTGTACTTCTATTTCTCGATAACATCGTGCTAACATTTCAGGTGGCATTTCAGTTTGTTTTGAAGCACATGCAACAAGTCGAAATGGATAGAGTGGTTGCTCCAATGACCCTGATATTGTTTCACATTCTAGACTTAAAAATGGATCATCGGACAAGGAAGGTACAAGAGGCATTGTCTGTCAAATATATTTATATATTGTATAAATTAATTACAAATTTCGTATATTATAAAAAGCAAGATAATAACAATTTTCACTTACTCGATTTTCAAGATATTTGCGTTGACGCGGTAGGCCAGTAATACGATGATCAGCTAATTGTAACTGAATGGCACACTGTTTTGCATATAAATTTATATTGACTAAAGGAATGTTTTCTCTTAAAGCTTCATATTCTTCTACAGTTACTGGTGGTAATTCTTCAAAAGTTGGTACTAAAATATAAAAATGAAGCTCTCAAAATTATATTTCAAACATATTTTTAGCTTTTTATATAATAGTTATAATGGTCGTCCACACCCTTCGGTACGTATTTGACATGAATCTTAGCATGTTTTTAAATACCAAAATATAAAAGAAACTGCACTTGTGCGCATAAATACTTCGAAAGACTCGAGTTTTATACATTTCCAGTACAAATATTATGAAAAGTAATTTTTACTTAAAACTTAAACTTATATTAATAGATCCTGATTTAGTTAATTTTTTTAAATTCAATCTATTATTACTTTAGATCAATTTAATATTTTTTAATTTTGATAAAAGCGATGAAAGCTTATTTTTTGTAATTCGAATTTTAGGATTTAAGAACATCTCAAAATTTGAACCGCATCCTAACAAGGTTTGAACTCTTCTTATTAGTATGTTTACCTGGTCTTGGAGCATTATATGGACTGTAATCATATTTATCAGCAGCTTGTTTGATTGTATCCAAACGATGAAATAAGCCGGAACATACTCTTATGGTGAAATTTCCTATACCATATCTGATATGTCTTTCTTCATAAAAATTACTAAAAATATAAATTAAATATTTAATAAGAATTTTTCAATCGAGGAATTGAAAAAAAATCTTTTGCTTACAGTTACTAGAATGTTTAGTTAAATGTCAAATGTACGACTGCATTGTGATTTTCTTATTAAAAAAGTAATAAAATATGGAAATGATGTTTATTTCGATATAAGTGTGAGAAAGTGATTTTAGCCTCGCGCGGGACGTTTACGCCCGAGCGAAGCGAAAAATATACTAGCGAAAAGTACTTTTCTATTGTCTCGTTTATTAATTTTAATTACACGAATTTAAATTTACTTTCAAATTATACTGCTTTTTATGTATTACTTTTTTTAGAATAATTTAGGGTTGATGACTAGTGATAAGTTTTGATAATTACAAGAATTTTGTTTAACAATTTGTCAGCATAGACCTTATAAAAACTTGTATTTAATTTAATTTATTAACTGTTGACTTTAATTATGATATTTAACTACTTGAAAGATTTGTAATAATAGTAAGTTAATTTATTTATGTATTTTTGTTTTTATGAAAAGTTGACTATCAAACCTGTATTCAAAAGTTGGTCCAAATTCAGCCAGCTTTTCAGGAGTAAGATCATCAGGTATTTCTGTGTAATGAACATAATCCATGCAAAACGCCGGAGATTTCTCTAATAATGTGGGAACTAAAAAAATCAACGTTAAAATAAATCTTATTATAGTACAAAATTTCGTTTCAAATATTTTTAAAAATTACCAGAAATTAATGCTAGGTGATAAGAAACATCCTTTTTATAAATTCTTTTCTTCTTTTGATTTTCAATAGCATTACTGTCAAATAAAGTATCTTTTAAATAATCATTTTTTATTGTTCCAGCTGTTATGTACAAAGGTGGCTAAAAATACGTAAATAATATTTTTTGTGAATTTCTTTTTATTAGAATTTATATTTATTTAAGTAAATAAATTTTATTTACGAACCTGTACTCCATCAATGACTTCTAAAAATCCACAACTGCAAGTTCCTCTAGGATAAAGTCGAATGCTTCCAAATCCAATTGTAAAATTTGTCATTGTAATTCCTTGTAAAACCGCGTCAAGGTAAGCTTCAGTAAAACGAAGTGAAAGAAATGACATATATTTTATTTTTCGAGATTTGTAAAATAGCTGTTCTTTAACGCTTTCTACAGTCTACAAAAAATAAAAAAAGAAATTTAAATTTTAATTTGAAATATTATAAAAAATTAGTAGTATGAATGTGATGGATTTTCGCAAACCTTAAATGTTATTGTAGCATCATCAACATAAAAGCCAAAGTGTATAACATGGCCTAAATATGCTAGATGCTGTTCATTTGACCAATCACTATCCCAGTCCATAGGCAGTATTGATGACATTGTATTCCAAGCCCACATACCCCAACTCGAATCCCCAGCTGAACCACTTGCTTGAATCATTTCATCTGACAAATTTAAAAAAATAATTAAATTCTCATTTTAAGAACAAATAGATTTTTTAAGCTATTGACAATGTTTGTAAACCTTGAGAAACGCCTTCATTTTCATCACCAGCGGCAACAGATGTTTCCTTAACAGTAGGAAATTGCCTAGATTGCAATAAAGTTAGAAGAGCAAGTAAACGAAGGATCATTGGAACTTGCTGCTCAGTTATACTGAATTCCATTTTTTGGCAGTGTAGATCAAGTCTTGTTATGGATGCTCTTTTAGCTGTGTTACTATGATAATTCATAATTAAACGTATTGTCATAGAGCACCGATATAATACAGGATCCTAGATAAGAAAAAAATTTGTATGATTTTTATTGCATAGTTTGAGTTACAGGAATAAAATAATAGCAAACCTGATAAATTTCAATTTTTCCTGATGTATCCATTTTGTCAAGGCATAATGTTAAGTCTTGAACAGTTATAATTTTCTGCAATCTGACTTCGTAACTATTTATATCTAGTGATTAAAACAATTAAATTAAAAATTATATTTATATTATATTGCTAGGAGAAAAAGCAAAAAATTTATACCGGTAAATGATGGTTCCCATTTATTATTCACTGTTTGCATAGATAAAAATCTGACATTTATGCTAAGAACAATATCTTCCTCGACGTATTTTAGAATTAAATTATTGCAGTTGATAGTAATGTTATTGATAACTTTTGTGACTATACTTTTAATATATCCTGGCGGAGCATCTTCTCTGTTAGGAATAAATAGTAAATTACACACAATCAATTCTTTAAATTAGTTTTAAATATTTTTACTTACTGAGGAATTTCAGTAGGTCTTGTAGGAACTGATGGTGAAACATTTTCTGAATGACCACCTTCTTTTAATTTTAGAATACATTCTAAAAGTAATAATATGATTATATTTTCATGTAATTACTTAATGATTATTAATATCTTTCTATAGAATCATACCTATTGTATTAATAGTTACGACTATTGGTTCTGATGTAATTTTTACCCAGGGCACATGAATAAGTAATTCATGAATATGGCCACTGACAAAAGTAAATGGAAGATTAAGTTGTTCCTCCAAAACTTCCAGCCGTAAATCAAGATTTTGAAAAGATGCATCTCCTCCCCACAAGGATACCTAATTATAAATATTTTAGCAAATACTCAATAAATATGTAACGGACAAGTATATAATTTTTTATAAGACAATATTTAAAGTACCTGTGATTGTTCTGGTTTGAAGTTTTTGACATATTTCTCAACATAACTGAGAATTACAGGAGTTATATATGATTCCAATTTGAACATTGCAGAAAAAATTTAGAATAAGTTTCATGCTTTCCTTCTCTTTCTTTCTTTCTTTGATTAGTGCGATAATTTTTTGTTTATTTCATGAAGTTTTATAAATAAAATGTATAGTATAACCTGAAAAAATAAAGATCATACAATAAAACTTATTTAAAAATATTTTACTAATATTTAACAATGGTAAAAGATAAAAAATAATAAAATATAAATTAAGTTAATTTTAGTCAGTTATAATGTAAAACTGATTCAGTACAATTTATTAGTAAAACAAGCATATGTAAACAAAATTTTTGGTTAGAAATCAACAAAACTGAAGCTTGTTTAAATCTAAATGTTCTCAATCATTTGAGTATAAATCAATTAATTCTTGTAAAAAACACTTATTAAAATAACTGACCATGATTTCCAAAAACAAATTAAAATAATTATGGAAAACAAAAAATATTAACTGTAATAGTACCCAAATTTTTCACGCAACTTTATAAGCTTAAAACATTTTTAAATACACAGAAAAAGCTTCATTCGTTACTACCTAGCTAGCTAAATAATTTTCCAAATTAAATTCTATAAAGTAAGTTTATTTTTATTGCACATTATACTGATTTTTCGTATTCTCCTTTAATTGATGTAAAACAATGCGACTGCACTTTATATTTGACATGTCTGCATCCTTGCACGTATGTATTATACCGATAGCGGGTAAAGTAGACATGTGAAAAAATCAGCTGACCCGCCACGGCAACGGCATACGCTATGGGTGTAGTCGAGTGCTGCCATCGCAATGATAATACGGGCGCATGCGTGAAGTGAAGTAGTCTTTTGTTTGTCAA
>UELX01002372.1:0-31787 GCA_900480035.1 Eupelmus urozonus | reverse complement strand
CAAACTTTTGAGGATATTTAAAAGTGATCTAGATTGAAATGTCTATGTACATTGTAATGTACATTGGGTCTGAAAAGGTTAACCTCCCATCGTAAAAAAAATTTACTTAAAAATACCGCGAGAGTTAAAAAAAAAACTTATATTTTAATAGGTAAAAAATTAAAAAATAAATTTGCAGGCTTGATACGCGGCTTACCAAGCATTTACGAGAAAAAACAAGTGAAAACATAAACAAAACAGAGTTAGCAGACTTCGGAGGGGGGCGCACCGTAAGCAAGAAGCAGTTTCCTCATCTCCGCCCTGCCTCCGCCATACATATATAAGAGAAAAATTTACCTGCCTATGCAGTCAGTCTATCCGGTGCCTCCGTTACGACAACACCTAACCAGCTCCATCTAGCTCAACATCAAAACCACCGTCCGCTCCAAAAACTACGCTCTCAACAATCGAAAAAACATCAGAACCACCAATAACCAGATTCAAAAACCGCGCGCTCGCCTACATCCATCCTCGCGCAGTCGCAGCCGGACGTTCGATCCGTGTTCAGCTTCGTTCCGTCGGCGCATGCGCTGCTCATCGATCCGCTCGGTCCGCTCTCCCAACTCTGCCCCCGCCGCTTGCGCAGCTTGGAAACCAGCGGAACCGCGGACCGCGCAGTGAAGGACGAGTGGCCTCGACGAGACGACGCAGCTGCAGCGCGCGCGCGCCTCTCTCTCCACTCTACTTTTCCGACATCTTCCGCACGCGGCTGTACACACGCACGCAAGCCAAGCGCAGCCAGCGGTACTTTTCCAGTCTCCAGGAGTCAGTGTGCTCGTTGCCGAGGTTCTAGAGTTACGCACTCACGAGCTACCTCGAGGCCCAGATGTGAGGCGCTCGACGGCCGTGTAGGTGTGTGAGTGAGTGTGTGTGCATATGCGTGAGGGCGAGACGAGCTGGGGAGCGGTGTACAGTGCAGAGCTGAGAGGCCAGCAGCGGAGGAGGAAGAGTTGAGAGAAGAGCCCAGAGCAGGAGCGAGTTAGCCGCGGAGAGGGCAGAGATACGTGGGAGCGAGATGGCCGGGGCGGCAGCTAGGAGCGACGGCGGTTACATCGCCGAGGCCGAGTTCAACGAGGAGGAGGATTTTGAGGTTAGGTCGAGGAAGAGGAGACAGACAGCGGTGAGCTTCGTCGAGGATCTGAGGAAAAGGTGGCTGAGGGCGGCGGAGCCAGCGGAGGTGATCGTCGACGGCGATCTTAAGGACGTGGCCGTGCAGACGACCTCGCAGCTCAACGTTAGGATACCGTTCGTTGAGGAGGACATCAATTGGACTTGGGCTTTTGAGGTCGTCACTCAAGGTGAGAGGGGACGGAGGAGTGGGATACGTGGGCGCGGATGTGGTTTTAGGCGACGTGGGTGTTTTTGGGAGGTTGGGTGGGGACTGGCCCGAGGAGGAGAGAAACGAGGGGTTTGTTATTGTTTACGCGACGATGGGGACAGCTGATACGCCGGCGCGTGAACGACCTTTTGGGGATTGAGATTAGTTGGGTTGCTTGCTGGCTTGTTTGGATTTTCTTTGAGTAGAGACTGGTAATGATAAGCTTCTGGCTTTTGTTTGCACAGCTGCTGGGTTTTTTAGTGGCAGCGATGCTACTTTGGTAATCATAACGTTGTCAATGTTTTGATCGAGCATTAGCTGTTTTCTGAATAGTAATGTTAGGTGCGAACAAAGATTTAATTTGTTTATTCTAATATTTATTTTAAAGTTTCTATTTACAACTTTTTGGGATGGTTAATTTGTACACGATTATTGTGTATATAAAAATAAATAAGGATTTATTAAACTCATACTGAATGCTATTATAGAAATTATTGTTGTTAACTTTTTATATAATTTTTAATATTTCAATAATTGAAATATTGATATTAAATTATTATATACTACACTTATTAGGAAAGTTTTAATAAAAAGTTTTGCTTTGTCCCATATATATCAGAGAAGCTATATATTCGTTACTTTAGACACATGAGAATCATGTGACCTCCTCGGATTACAGGATATAAAGTTTATTCAATCTTACGATTATGTGATAGTACAGATAAACTTCTTAGAAATTTTTATCATGATGTTATAAAAAGCAATTTTATCAAAATAATAATTTTGTTTAATTTATATTGACAAATTATTAAAATATTAGCAATATTTAAAAACCTTATAAGTCCAAGCAAAACACCAATAATTTATTTACAAATAACAATATAAAAACAAACAAAACACTATTTTAACATAAGGTATTAACTCTGTTTTCAGGTACAAAACACCTAACAAACCTAAGCCTGGCACTGGACAGTCATCGCAGTCACTTCAATATCAAGTCTATCTTTGGCGAGACCCTCTGCTATGGCAACCTTGACACTCAGAACTTTACCGCACCCACAGATTCCTTTCCCAAGGATGACAAACCCTGCGTACGAGTTTACCTCGTGGAGATAGAATTTAAGGCATCCATCACAGGCACCTACTGCCAGGATGTAGTTTTTGGCTTTGATGAGGGACCAGCGATACGGCGCCAACTATGCGTCGACTGTGTACGTAGTGACGATGTAAATCGGCTAGAAGCAGCGCGGGAATACCTACGCTACCTGAACCAGCAGCACTCCGCAGTAACGAAGACGCCGATAATACCCTTTAAATCGCCTTTCGTGCCCGATCGCGACCCTCGCGAGGACAGACTATGTCAGTTTTACACTAAGCCGGAAGTTGACACGTTTTTCTTGACACACACTACATTGAAAGAAACTGGACTGGATCCAGCGAACTACAGAAGAAGGCTGCATGAGTTAGTGGCTATCGAGGAGATGGCTAGGCGTGAACAGATAGCACGGTACAATGAGGTTACAGAGCTCAGGTTATCTAATACCTACATTTTGGGATCAGATACTGATGGCTCGACTGTAGCAAAGTATGCAGCTCCTGGAGAACTGTTCGCTCAAGTAAGTAATAGAAAATTTTTATAGAAATAGTAAATAGTTATGTAAATTATTGTATAGTATTTTTAAATTAATTTTAATAATTAAAATATTAGTGATTGATCCGAATTCAATTAAATCAATTTCGTGATGCTTTTAAAAGCTCTAATTCCTTTTACTCTATAATGTGATTATATTAATAAATATTTAAACAGTTAAAAAAATAATACTTCATAAACGTTTGCTGTAAATAAACATTTATTTAAATAATCTGATATATATTGCAAATATTAAAATTGAATGTTAATAAATTCACCTTAAACGACATGTGAATACAGAGACAAATTTTTTTGTTTGAATAATACAATAAACTTTAATTTATGTTTTACGTAAATGAAAGATTTAAATGAACGAAAATTGAGTTTTCCGATTTTCACCATACGGAACCCGATATTGACGATTTTAATTACCAAAAGGCTAATGCTTATTCAAGAATTCATCTGGCTTAAAATAAATAAAATCGGAAATTTAACATCGAATAATCCGACTGTATTTTTAAATGTCCATGTATTAATGCTACTGATTATGCTTTAAATATTATATAATAATAATGTAATTTGTACAATTAAAAATATCACGTTAAACTCGTAATAAATTTAATATTATATCTTTTCACTCAAAATAATTTCCAATTTAAAAATTAATGCAATAATTAAATATCGTTAAATTTTTAAACGTTATAAACAAAAAATTTATAAACTTCCAAACAACCTGCATCTGTAACCTTGTCAAAACCATTATTCTCTCCTCTGTTCAGTTACCACTGGGCCGCGAAGTCTCCGAAGACACAAAGAGCGGTCGCCTACTCTTGCGCAGTTGCAACAGCCTCCTCGTCCAGAAAATCAGCTTCAGTGAAGGTCCGAACCCGCGTCCAAGCTTAGGCGATCGGATCTTCGAGGCGCACGTCGAGGACAAATGTAACCACGTAATTTACGCGCGCCTATCCAAGGAGTGCGTCGAGCATTTAGGTCTGGTCGCCGACAGCAACGTGAAGATGTACGTTCAATTCTTGATGAACCGTACGCCGTTCTGCGAGTGGCGTCGCGCGATAGACGCGCTACCCGACACCAAGCTCATATTTCCCGAGTCGAGACTGCAAAGCACGCTGCAGAGGTTGAGGAACGGCTACGAGAACAGCATGCCCAAGTTCGAGTGGCAGCCCGAATGGGCGTCCACGTTCAGCGAGTGTCAGCTCAATCAACGGCAGAAGGAGGCGGTGGCGGTGATGATGGCCCCGCCCAAGGAAATTTTGCCGCCAGTTCTGTTACTTGGACCTTTCGGCACGGGGAAGACTTCGACGATTGCTCAGGCGTTGAGGATTTTGCTGGTCAACGATTTAAAAAGTAGAGTGATATTGTGCACACACAGTAACAGTGCGGCGGATCTCTACGTAAAAGAATTCTTCGACGTTTGGTATAGAGAAACGAAAGATCCTAGGCTAAAACCTCTCAGGATCTATTACAAAGGACGAGTGAGGACAACTGTCCATCAAGTTGTACGCGAGTATTGCCCATCGGACGCTAACGGTCGTTTCCGCGATCCTACTTCCGAAGACTTGGCCGAGTATGGACTTGTGATCTCGACCCTTGCTACCTCGAGCTGTCTGACGGCTCTGGACTTCGAGCCGACCCACATAATTATTGATGAAGCGGCCCAAGCTCTAGAGTGCGAGGCTCTGGCCTGTCTGGCTCTGGCCACAGAGCGCACAAGGCTCGTGCTGGCCGGTGACCAGATGCAGTTGGCCCCCGAAGTCTACAGCGATCTGGCGCGCGAGCGTGGCTTAGGAACGAGTTTACTGGAACGCATTCACCTGACTTACGAGCACAGGCACCCGTGCAGGATACAGCTATGCAAGAACTACAGAGCTCACGCGGACATTGTCAGACTGACGTCGGATCTCTTCTACGGTGGTGAAATCGAGGCAGGTGCCACGCTACCGAAACATCCGATGTATGCACCACTGACTTTCTACGCGTGCGAGGGTATCGTTATGCAGGTGAGTTTTTTTCTTAAACATCATTTTTCTTCTAAATCCGAATTATTAATAAAATTTGAATTCGCGTTCAAAGCCAATAATAAAGATTTTGATAACTTAGAGTATAAGACGAAAAATGAAAATTAATTGTGCAGGGTTCAAACTCTACGGGATTCTACAACAACATCGAGGCGTATGAAATTGCTGAACGTGTTTCGGAGCTTCGTCGGCACTGGCCCACCGAACAGTGGGGCACATTCGGCGAGGGCTCGATCGGCGTTCTGGCCCATTACGCGGAGCAGGTACTTCGCATTCGAAGCGAACTGCGCAAGCGTCGGCTTTTCAACGTCTCGGTTGAGCGTGTGCTCAACGTCCAGGGAAAACAATTCACGGCGGTGTTCATCAGCGTTGTGCGCACCCGACACTGCAGCCGTCACTCGGCAGAGAGGCAGTTGAGCGATTATGGTTTCCTCACAAATCCTCGGCTGCTCAACACCGCGGTCACGAGGGCGAAAAGTTTGGTCGCTGTCGTTGGAGATCCAATTGCTCTACTCACTATCGGTAAGTGAATTACGCTGACTTATTTAATTAAGTATTTTTAGCGTTCTTCTACTATTGAATTATTTATTTGATAAAATTTTTCATTCCTTCATATTCTGCTAAGTTGATTGGCCTTTTAAGATAACTTACATCTTGTGAATTTCATGCATAAAAACGCGCGATAAGTTTATATGAACAAATGAATTTCATTATTTTAAAATAAATACATGCTTTCGGTTACTCACCTTAAAGTAAATATAGTTTTAATACATATAAAGTATGATAACAAGTAAGCAGAAAAAGAAAAAATAACTCAAAAATATTTTCATTTGCTTTAAACAGGTTCGTGCAGTCAACACTGGCGGCGTTATCTGCGATCCGCTCATGTTCACGGCATGGATCCACGAGAACTGGATCACCACTTGAACAGAGTACCGGAGGCGTCCAACGCACCAACCCTCAACCCTCTGGCCAAGGAGTTTGTCCCGAGGAACGGGACGCAGTCGGAGAACCCGTACTGGATTGAATACGTTCCCATGCCCATCAACTACCCCGTCATACATTGCACCGTGGACACGGGTGGCATGTTGTGAGATCAGGAGGCGGCCGGATCGGCAAGACGGGCGCTTTATACTTAGTTGTTAAGGGGCATCGGCGAGGAACAGAAGAAGGGGAGCTATGATTTTAAGATGACGAGAAAAGAAAAAAGATTTGTCTTTAATGTAACCCCTTATGCGTTTCGCTCGTTTCTTCCGATTTAGTTGTATTATTTTTTTATTTGACCCTGCATCTATCTCTGTCTTTCTTTGTCCTTCTTTTTCGCTATATTAATTTCTGGATAAAATATGTAATGTTAGAATCGTCCATTCCTCTGTATCATAAACAGTAATCATTGTAATGTAATTGACAAAAAAAAAAAAGATACCTCGAATAAAGATAGTGTGTAAGTTGTTCTAAGTAATGAGTTATTATTAACCCTTTCATTAAAAAAAAGTTATTTTTTATTTTTATTCAATCATTTTAATTTTAATCATATTTTTAATGTATTTAAAAAAGATGTTCAGTTCATTAAAATTAATTATTCAATAAAACTATTATTTCTTTGTGAAGTCATAAAAAGTCTGTTTATATAAGTAACGAACTTCATAACTTTCAGTCGTGCATTAATAAAACAGTTTACTATATCAAAAACGATTATTACGGAAGAGAAAATTACGTCATACAACCATTATTAGAACCCACAATTTCTGATTTTCTTACACCGCTGAATAGATGAAAATTAACAGTCTGCATAAAGCCGCTTGTATTATTAATTATAATTGCAAACAATGAGTAAGCGCTGTTCATTTTGAAAATGCATATCGTAAGCTATTATTTTCTGTTTTCCTCTTTGATGAATTTTGATTTACTCGAAATTCCGAATTCAAAATAGTACAGGAGATAATAGCGCCCCAGACTATCAAAGTTCTAATATATGCATGCATTCTAAAATTGTATTATAACTTGGAGAGAGCTAGTCCACCTTCAACTTTGAAGTGTTATATCGACGTAGAAAATGCTAGTATAATGGTTAATAATATATACTCACGTTTTCAATAACTAAAACAAAATCCCCCTTTTTAGTCAAAATGTAATAAAATCACGTATTATGCAAGGATAACAATGGACGAAGTTCAATATAGTATATAATCTGATAACTTCATTAAGAAATTTTATAAATTAATATAGGTAATAAACATTAAATAGTAAATTTAACTCAAAATCAATTGCCTCAAAGCGGATAAAAGTATCGCAATAAGTGAATGTGCCCAACTTCCTGCTTGTATCAACTGAGACTTACTTTCTGGTCGTACGTAAACTCAATACACATCTCTTGTATAAACACGAACGCCGAACCCTTCTCACGCGAAGAGGCGCATTAAACGCCGCGTGCAGCCCCTTATCCGTCCACTAAACCACCTCGAACTACACACATCTGTTAGTTGATTTATATAGTAAAGATCAATCTTATTTATATTTATTCTTTGGATTTGATTTTTGAAAATTCACCTATCTATGAAAAATTATTTCTAAACTTTTAACTATCTCTATGCTAATAAGAACAAGGAAACAAGCTGGATTGCCTTTTACAATTGATGCTCTTAAGAAAATATGCCCATCGATATCATAAAGCATCTATTTTCTAGTCGTTTCACATGAGAGATTTGAAGAATGCTTTTAAAATGGGCATATAAGTCGGCGTTGTCAGAATTGTCTGTTGCGATTGCTGACAGTGTGCATCGCGACCGGAATAAATGTAATATAGTTTACTTCTTTAGGTTTTATTTTACGGAGAAGATTGAGAGTCTCGTCCATTGCTGGATTTTTACCGTATTTTTACCTCTATTTTTGTGCTTATTATAATAAAGTGGACTGTTAATATAGTAGTGAGGAATATTTTTTTATTTTTTTCCTTGCTGTTTGATAATTTTTGTATTGTTTTTTGTAGTAAGAGACTTTACGAAGAATATATTTATTATTATTTTAATTAAATTAAAAAACTTTTATCAAAGAATAAATACTTTTTTCCTTTTTGCTTTGTAAAACTTGTATTTCAACAAAATTTAATTTAATTTAGGAATAATCCAATCCTGTTGTTTAACAGAGGCTCAAATTCGCTAGTAACAAGCAATCGGATTAAATTTTTCTGAATTCAAATGTCGCACGCAAAATAATTGTGATCGAATTGAAAAGTTTTCATTAAAATTAATCAAATATAATTTTCACACAGCAAAGAATTTTACAGCCTTCGATATATCTTTTTAATTAATTAAATGCTCCCCCATCAAACGCATCGGCGAAATGAAATTTTTAATAAATTATTATGAAGTATTCTTCAGCGCGCGCCTGTAAACAAAGGATAAATCAGTCGCTCTCGCGTCTAAAACGAATTCAACCGCAATCGACTAACCAAATTGCCAATTCAGCTAGCACAACAGCGCCATTACACAGAGCGCATCGGGCTCGAAATTTTTCAAATTACCCACTTCGCCATGCTTAAACCCCACCGCGCTCACCGAATTTTAATTAAAGCAAACACATTTCGCTTCTCGCTAAGTGCAGCTCGCTCGAGATACAAAAAAACCCAAAAAGAAACAAAAAAAATCTGCGCTGTAGCCCAGCCGGAAAAAAGAGAGCGTTTCAGAACTCGCGGACGAATTAAAGCGGAAACTCATCAATTCCGCCTTGACCAATGAACACGTGCCTCGCGCGCGAATATTGCTGCGCGCATATAGCGACAAACGAGCGCCGAGCTTTCGAGCTCGAGTAATGGCCGGAGAGAGAGAGAGAGAGTAACGCTTGCGCGCTTTTAAAAAAATTCTTCGCCGCTTTTTTCCCGGCCATTGCGCTTTGCTGCTCAACTGGATCGAGCGCGTCCCGATTGTTTAGCGGGCTGCAAAAATTTGTAGCTCTCTCTCTCTCTCGTCGGGCTGGGATTTGCCGAGCGCGATGGGGATCAACAGATTGAGCATTAATGAAGGCTTTAAATTTTGCATCCCGCCGAACGATGACGCGTTCGTTATGTACGCCGCGGTATTACTCGCCGCCGAGTGAAATAGTGCTTGTTCATTGCTCGTTCGAGAGCGCGGATTTTATTTGCTCTCGCATTTTTTTTTCTGCCGGATGGATTTTAAAAGTGTAAATTTATGTTGAATTTTTCGAGCTATTTCGGCGCAGCTTTTTTTTCGGGGAAAGTGATAACGCGGTTGTGAAAGCACTTGGGGGGATAGTGAAAAATTGATAATTTACATAAGCATTTAGTTTGTTTCCTATGTATACGGCAAAATGTATAACTCTCGCGAAAGAGAGACAAGTAGAGATAGCTCATCTGAAAGCGCGTCTAGTTTCTATAAACGCGTATACAAGCGCCTACCTCCGGGAAACTTAAACCCAAGTGCCATTCGCGGAATCAAGCGAGGGCACTGTGCATTTCATGCATTCGAGTCAACATTTTCACTTTAACCTCAAAAATTTAAACTTTGAAAAAAAAAAAACGACTCCTTTCACTTCGACAATTCCAAGCACACGAGACAACAAAAAATATCAGTCGCGCACGCACGCGATGCCAGCAGCTCGCGGGAGCTACATTTTTCACATTATACACCCGAGCATCGCGGTCGAATTTTCCGGCAAACTTCCCCCGCGGAAATTCCGCAGTCGCGCCGCGACGCAGTCGAATGCTTCCCCCTAGCTTCTCCTTTGATAAGCTCTTTTTTCCCCCTCTGCCTCGCTTGTTTCCTCGCCGCTCTCGCGTGCGCTCATATTCTCCGGCAATTTTTTCCTCGCTTGGACGCATTCCGCGAATCGCGCGCGCGGATCTCGATTGTTTCGATTTTCCAATTTATTTTTCGCGTCTTCCGCCTTTGATTTGCGGCCGGCGCGCTCGGCTCCTCTCTCACTTTTGAGGAATTCCCAGACGTGACCGGAGATTCTGATGGATACGAGAGCCGCACTCTCTCTCTCTCTCCCTTTATTTCGACGTTTCCGCTGGGCGATGTGTAATTTGCGGGGGTGCAGAGGCGCTTTGGAGGAATTTCGACGGGGCTTTCTTAATTGAAATAGTCAAGTTTCGAAGGTTGATAATAATGTCGAGTTAAAATTGCGTTGTGAAATGGTTTAAGTTTTGCGGGGAGGGGGAGAGATTAATATTGTGGAAGAATGTAGAGAGAGATTGTTGCAGTCGAGGAACGAGAAAGGAATAATAAGGCATGTCTCTGCTGTTTTGTGAAAAACTTGTCGCGGAGTCGGAAAAATTTTGCAAACTTTTCTATTAAACTTTTAAATTTAATTTTTACGAGTATTATGCTATTTAACATAAACTTCGTGTTTGCGTTATAAAGTTTCGGGAGGGATGCATAATTCAAGTCATAAAGTCGAAAATCAAAATATAAACAAAAGCGGCTTTTAACATAAATCTAGTTAGCCCTTTGAAATACAAATAATCGGGAAGATGAATACGAAAAGTTCTTGTTAATTGACTTAAAACTGCGTTTAAAAGCAAGTTAAGTCGTATTTCAAAGTGCAAACTTGATTTAACTTATTTTGCTTTGTTATTCATGAAGTAAAATTATTAGTTACCTATTTACCACGCGCATTGTAAAAGAAACTTTATAACAATGAATGGAAATATTTTTAATTGCATCAAAGAAAACCCTGTAACTAAATAATTAATCCATCCCGATCTTGCTTTCCACGGTAAAAATTCTCTGAAAACGAATAATTAAACGTATTATGCTCAAAATAACTTTTTCCGCGATCGCTCGAATAACAAGATTTATTTTACATCGCTCTCGAAGGGCCGAATAAAAAGTTTCATCTTCTCTCTTTTTTAATAAAAACAGAATTTATTATGAATAATATTCACGGCGCGCGTAATAAACCTGTCGTAAGCAAGCTTAACCTTTTACCGTCCGCGAGCTTTTTTTATAAGCTTTAATTGGTTCATATTGTAGACGACGGCCTGGCCGGCTTATACAAGCGGCCGGATTTATTTAAAAAAAAACCCTTGAATGCGCCTGCAGGCGAATGTAAATTGCTGGCTCAAGTTATATAACTATTGTCGGGCTGATGAATTCTTCGTAAAGCTCATCTCTAAAGATCGAAAAAAGCTTCGCTTCGAATTTTTTTCTACTTGCGCGCATACGAGTACGTGTAATTTGGTAAATAACTAGACACTTGCGCGAGTTTCGATCAAAAATTTCGATTTTTCTTCAGAATTTCGCGTACGAGAGGGAGCAATTATTTTGGCCGTGTGGAATTTGATTCGCGCATTCATAGCGAGCGAATTCTATATTGTGCTCGAGAAAGTGGAAATTTCGGTAAAAGAGAGTTAGCGCTAATGAATTTCGAATGGATATGCGTGAGGATAATCGGCTAAAAACGGTGTTTACTTGAAGTAAAAACGAAAAATTTCGCGCAAAAATACGGAGAGCAGCGTTAAATACTGTCCGCTTTTGATGTGTATTCAACATCAATGCGGTGAGAAACGCTCGCATTACTATATACATTCGCGCGTCAATATGAACCATTTTCATGCAAATTGCCATCTCTCTCCGGTATTTATTAAATTTTAAAATGACTGCGTCTGAATATTTTTTGTATGCTGACGTGGGCAGGAGCCCCTGGCCTGAATTTGAAAACATAGATTCTATTAATTTATAGAGTCGCAGCATGTTTTATTTATCAAGTTTTCAAGAGTTATTTAGCCAAACGAAAAGTAGAGTAATCGGTATAATTTGTTTAAAGCTAAGTTAATTTACCTTCGGATTTATTTTAGGATATTTACCTAATGATGTACCACAATTTGAATTATAATGAGACTTTACTATATTCAGGAATGAACTATTGTAACCTATTGTATTCTGATGAATATTCGATTACATATATTGCATTACAATTCTATTGATCGCATATCAATTTTGATTTAAACTTAATTAACAGTTTTAATAATTTTCTTGCAGTTATTCATTCGGACTATCTTTTACGAATTGATTTTTTGCAGTAGATCATCGACTTTGCAGTAGGGCTAAACAAATTGAATTAAACCCGTTAATTAATGGTTCAACGATTTTATTATTTATTCTTTTCGTGCGATCGCTACCTTATGCGTAAATTATTATTTATTATCTGTGAAGATTTTCCGATGACTTTATTGAATTTATTTAATAAGTAATTTAATTTATATAATCTACTTAAAATTATATTTATGGATATTTAAAATTCAAAATTATACTGGATAAAAACGTAATTTTTAATTAAAACAAACAACTAGTCAAAAGAATGTAAAACGAGTACCAAAGTTGAATTTTCAAGTTTAAAATTTCATATTTGCATACTTTTGTAGCGTGAAAATTCGGGAAGAAGATAGGTACATATTTGCGATTCCCTTTTTAAACATTTTTTACTAAATATTTATTTTCCGAAAAAATTCAATACTGTTGTAAAAAAGCTCGAAATGCATTACACTTATTAAATTTGTTCAAATAATTTAGTTATTTCTTACTATTAAATTTTAACATCATACATCCCCACACTAATATCGCATTTCACTCATTTGACACCTAAACGTAACTATTACACTAATAGTTAAAATCATTTCTCAAACCTTCGAAAACAATAACATTCCCCCACCCAACTATCAAAAAACAACAAACCAAAACCAAAAGACAAATCGCCAACTACCATCTCCCCAAACGCCATCTAAAACCTTAACACCCAAAACTCCAACAACAACAAACAACTTTAAACAGCCCCTCCTCTCAAAAACCCTCCTCGCAATTATTAACTCTCTCAGCGCGCCTGTCCTCATAAACAATTCAACCACCCCGCGCCGGCGCTCCGATCCGTCTCGAAAATAAAACAAAGACCTATACGCCTCGAGAATCTCTAAATACGTGCGACGCCTCGGCCAGGGATAGGTCAAAGGACCGCCTCTCTCTCTAATCTACTCCGCTGTCCGCGTCAGCTCTGCTCGCTTTGCGGAATAAAGCAATCTCGTTAACTTTTTGTCTTTCTCCGGGCGCGCGCGCGTCAAAACGGAAATTGCGCGCGTCGGCCCGCAGCTAAGAAGTGGGATAAGAGGGAAAAGGAAGCTGCTACGTTTTGAGGAGGGAGTCAAGGAGTGACAGGCCAAACGGAACTGAATACGTAATTCGGGCTCGCGTGTCTTGGGGATAGCTGGGGGAATTATCGATTATGTTGTTGTTGTCGTTGGGGGAGGCGCTGCTGGGGATAGTTTAGAGCGGGGATCGTGAATTTAGGAGACGGTTGCTGTTGATTTGGTGCGGGGGGTTCGGCAAGTTTTAATTGGACGTTGATGTGGGGAGGCTGGGAATGCGAGGATTATTTATTGATGATTTGGATAGGTTAATGCCGGTGTTTAACCTGGTTTACAAGGTGTAAATTGTTACGTTATGTTTACGCTGATTTTAAATGGGTTTAAAATGTCAACGGTTAGCTCGAACCGTGGGACAGAAAATCATTCCAATGCGTTTTTGTTCGGATTACCAAAATTGCCAAGAGACTGGCTGCGCAATCAAAATGTAACTTAAAAATCAAAACCACCTATTCATTCAAATTCAACGCGTCCACCATTGCAAAATTCAATTTTTTCCCCCAAAAACTAAACCTTTTATCCCAATCAGCCAGATCACTCTCGACCATAGAAAAGCGGAAAAGCCCGTCATTTTAATAATCCATCCGTAAACAAAAAGTCCACTCAGCTAAATACTTCTCACGTCTAACAACACCCAAGCGCGCCCATCAGCCAACAAACTACTCTGCGCCCTTCCATCACGATAATTCCAGTGTCATTACCAGCGCACCAGCCGGAATTAAATGCGCGACGACAGGCTTCCTTTAATATCGGTAATGATACACCCACGCGCGGCTGGAAAAAAAAAGCAAGCCCCTCGCCTGATTACAACCTGCGCGCATGGAAAACAATGAGCGCAGAGAGAACAACGGATACATACACACGGGGGGTGGGGGAAGAGAAAAAAAAAAGAAAGCGTGTACACATACCTCCTGAGGGTGGCGAGCCGCTGCTCCTGGGCGCTGATGTAGCCGTGCAGGGTGTCGATGAGGACGGCCTCGGTCTCGAGCAGCTCCTCCATGTCGACGAGGGCGGTGTAGAGCTCGGCGCGGGCCAGCAGCGTTGCCGCCGAGGCAAGCGTCAGCCAGGCCAGCAACCAGCGACGCGGCATTCTGGGTATGCTGCTGTCGGCGGCGCTGCGAAGCTGTAACGAGAAGAAGACGGGAGGTGAGTTGCCGCGGTGGCCTCGGGGCGCTGTGGGTAGATTGGTTTTTTAAGGGTGGTTTTTTTTTTTGAAATGTTTGCTTTTGTGGGGATTGTTTTGAGGTGGAGTGGGTTTTTTTATAAGAGAGCTTATATCATAATGTGGTTGTAATGATTTGGAAAAAGGGACGGATGTTTCTGAATTAGCGGGGAACTTTTGAATGGCGTAATTGTTCGGGAAACATATTCTGCTTCGTTATTTGTTACAGGCTGCATTATGCGAAATTTCGCAAACTTGAAACTGCGCTTGGCGTCTTTTAGTAGCTAAAAACTTAACTGCTTTCCGACCTTAGCAGAGCGTTGTCTTGCCGGGCTCGGTATATATCTACTTACACGCACATAATTAAACATGTTTACAACGTAATTAAAAAGAGGGCTTGATGAAGGTTCAACGAATTTCGTAACCAACAATGAAGAGGGCATTTTTATTAATATTATTAAAATTTATACTTTCGTAACATTCATTTTAATTAGTAGTAAAGTCGTATCTCCATAAAAGTGGGCAAAGTGCGCGATAAAGCCTTAGCCGTAATATAAACAAAATTTTTATTACCTCAATATTATTTTTGAATTAAAAATTTTAAGATCCGGAAACAAATTTTTTTCTTCCCCCAGCCCTGCAAATAAAGAGTTAAGTTATTATAATTGATGCAAAGTAAACTGCTTCCTGAGGAGACGTGGAGACGCAAACTTAATAACAGCTTCCGTTCCCATTAAGGAAAAAGTAAAGCTACTTGAGTATAATCAAATTGTTACAGTACTTTATGCCACACCGTAAACTTTTACTTTTACAACGCGAGATAGGTTTAATTTTCCCTTTGAAACTTTATCGCTCGCAATTTACATCCAAATTCCAGATACACTACAATTAGCCATAACCTAATGCGCCTCCATTAAACCCACCGAAGCTAAAAGCACGAGCATCAAAAAAAAAAATCCCACCCCCCACCAGAACACTACTCAACTAATTCGCAAAAATAAAAGCGCGCGCTTGAATGCCGTCAAAAAAAGCTTAATCACAATAAGCCATTATTATCACCCAGCCCGGCAGCGGGCAAAGCTTGGCATAAAAAGATATTAATAACATTAAGTAACAAAACAGTTATTCGCCGGAGCTCCATTCATTAACAGCGGCTCAAATCTCGCTTACTCGCTGCTCGTAAAAGCCCCTCGAGCTTTCTCCCCGTGCGCGGCGAAGAAAAATCCTCGCGTTTGTCTCGGTTTCATTACGGCGCGCGACTCGTTTCGTTTATTTGCTCGGGCGGACGGCGCAGCCCAGCGAAAAATAAGCCCGAGAGCTGCCGCGCAGGAGCGAGCCGAAAACAAAACCCAGCAGAGCAGCGACACACAGAATCCCTTCCGCGACAAATTTTTAATTAACATAAAGCTGTCAGGAAGACGCGAGACCTAGGGGGGGAAGAAAACGAGGCGACGAAATACAAAGAGCGACCGATAGCAGGTATAGTCTCTCTTTTCGTTCTTTAATTAAGAGCGAGGCGCGCGCGCCGATGTGTAGTGCGCAGGAAAGAGTCGCGAGAAGCCGGCTATACGAAAATTATCGACACTCGACTTGCTGCGCTTTAAAGCACTTCTCGGTTCGATCAATGCGAGAATTTAATTAAGAGCGTCGCGGGTGACGCCGCGTGTGGGGGTGGATGTATATCGGGGGTGGAAAGAAAGTCGCGGAAAGAGGGACGCGTATTAGAGAGCTGCAAGCTCTGAGCGGGGATTACGCGAGGAGGGGAAGGAGAATAAGCGCGATGGGTGTCTTGGGTTATGTAGGAGTATTTCTCGTTTTTTTTTTCAGATTTTTTTTAAGGGTGGAGGGAAACGCGCGCTGCTGGGATTGTGGTGAGTGCGCGCTGTGGGTTTTTAAATATAGAGGCGGTGCTTTTTTCCTGATCGGTTGTTGCAAATTTCAAGTTGAAGGTTGCAATATAAAAGCTTTTTGTAGCGTTTGCGGATTGTAGATTAATATCGATTTGTATTATTTTTTTGGTTTTAAATGAAATATATAGGATAATAACGGGTGGGTATTAAGAGATATTTTCAAATAAGAAATGAATTATAGGGTCTATAATTTTTTGTAGTCGGTCCTTTTTTGTGATCTATACGCAATTAGATTCAAAACATGTCCCATTTTGCTAATAGTGAGGTAAATTTTATTTTTATTATAACTTTGCATGAATGAATGGTTTGAAACTAAATTAAAAAGTCCGTATAAATACAAATGAAAAAGGCTTCTATATCAATTTTGTTTCGTACCAAAATATCATGTTATAGATCCTATATAAAATCTATTTCCATTTTGTAAACAATCAAAGGGAGGTCTGTATTTTTTCTGTATTTTCCATCACTACCTTTGATTGCTAATAACTAAAATGTAGTTTATAAATCAATTTACAAATTTGGAATAGATCAATTTCTATATAAAACAAAATTGAAATAAAAACTCCTTTTATTTTTTTTTATTTCACTAAATTTTATGTCATATACAAGTACAGTGTTGTAATAAAAACATAAAATATCAAATTATTAGAAATAGGTAAAAAAAAATTAGAATTTTCTTAATTATATCGAAATAAATAAAAAAATATAAAAATAATTGAAATCTTTTCCTCACAAAAGCGTAATTCACATAAGCCTGTGAACGCTATGTAAAATGTATGAACGCGAGTAAATTTAATGGTGGCATATAGACTTTTGATGTTTAAAGGAGCCAATAGCATAATTTAGTTTGCTTACACTAGATGTTTCTGTTGGCTGCTTTGAAATTTATTAATGTTTATGTATTTATTTTATGTTTATATAATACGCTTACGATATACAGTACCTAAAGTATTATATTAATTCTAAAGCTTGTAATTAACACGAAAGAAAAATCTTATAAACAAAAATATCTTATAAACTAATCGATTAAACGCACAATAAAAACGCATTTTTCAATTTTCTAACAAGTTTAAAGGAACAATATATTTATTCTTTCAAACGAATTATTTTCATTTTAGAATCTTAACTTGCAGTAAATAATAATTATCTCCTGTGTTCAAAATAAGCAGCTTTTCTATTCTTTAGTTAGTAGCACTTTAGTTGATAACACGAATGTTTAAAATATCTCCACCATTTTTATAACAAAACAGTTCAGGTACTTTTTAAGACGTAAGCAAAATTTATCACTGTAAGAAATCCAAATACACCTATATCTTCAATTTTTTAAAAAACGTAACTTACTACCACTCTCATTCTGATCCCCAATAATAACAGTATACATCTATCGAACAATGCTTCTCGACACCGAAAAGCAAAGAATACGGCTTAAATAAATGTGAAAGAATAATAATAAATTCAAAACTCGTTTGCCGGTAAGTCGATTGAACAACAAGATATCCGTTACCCGACTCCGCGCGAGTATATTTACACGGCGAAATGTACATCCAGTAGAAAGGGTCAGGCACGGTAAGACGCGGCTGCATAAGCGCGCCAGCTTTTTCATCGTTTCCGCGCCGTTTGATCGGATTTCACGGTGCATTTCGGAAATGCGCCCCGCGGGGACGCGAAAAGCTCTAGTTTGCGCAAAATCATATTTTTTATTTATTATATTAAAACAATGTCGGGCGTTACGTGGACTCGTGAAATTCTATATTCAGCGGGTATCTTTGGTGTAAACTCAATACCGAGTTATTGTCCGAAGTTCATAATGTACTTTCTACGTTACACAACCTGAAATTCAAAGCGTCTGTTATGGAATGGAATTCGACTATTGAGTTTTTTAAGATAAATGCATGTCGATGAGCAACGATATTTGAATGTAGACAATTTACTGCTCGACTGATGCAATGTATGTAAGAGGATCTTTGTTTCAATAGAAGTAGTAGATTAGATATTCAAATGAGTTTGTGAGCATTATAAAACTAATCTCTACAAATAAATTCTGTACTTTAGCCTAGCCTCGTACCCGACTGCTTTAATAACTATTCCTTCGAAATCTTCAGCAACACGCTCTAGATGACAACTAATCTGAAAATTCACTTTTTCCAAGCCGATAAACCAGTCGTAAATCAAATTACCGCAAACAACAAAGCCAGCATAGTACTGTCCGAATCCGTGGCCATTCATCAGCGCGCCGCGTGTTCTTACACTATCCCGAAAACAGATCCTCGTAAATTCAGCCGCCTTACAGGCGAGATCTCCCATCTAAAAATAGAAGAAGCCCAGCAAAAGTGGGTAGCAAACGAAGAGTGCAAAGAAGCGATAAACACGGACAAGTAAAGACGCGAGCGCGCGAGTCAAAGGACGCGATCCCGTGAAATACGAGCTGGCAAGCTATATATATATATATGTAACGGACCCTGTGTGGCAACCCCCGCAGCATAGTCTGTCTCTCGCTGCTAGGAGGCACATATAGAGGTGTGTATATACGGCGCCACGGTTCGGCAGGAATAGGTGTTTAGCGCCTCATGGCTTTGGAACAATACTGTGTGCAGGGGGCGAGGCCCCCTAGAGGTGTTACTGTGCGTGGGAGGATGGGGATTTCACGCGGTTGGTTATGTATGGAGAAAGGTTGGTTTGAGGAAAAGATGGTGACGATGAGTAGAGAGGGGGGGGGGGAGTTGTTGTGGTTACTTTTTGGGATTTGAAGTTTGTAGATTTTATAGTATTTGATTGAGGTATATACCGCGGTATTTGAGAAGGGTTTGAGCTTTTTATGCTTAATGAATTTGAGTGATTAGACGATTTTTTTTCTTTGATGCTTAAATAAGAATTTCATTAAGAAAATCTCCTTTATTTTTGAATTGTAACTAGATCGCTAAACAATTAATATTAAATAATTTTTTACAATATAAATCCTGGTAGAAAATTTACCATCATTTGTCAATTATCTAAAAATTCTGAAAATGCTTTGAACAGAATTTCTATAGATAACTGACATTTTAATTTTAACATTTGTTGACCAGAAATTTTGTCCACAAAAAGCTCAATTTTCTACCTAATCAACCTATCAACAAATGCCACGTATCATGTGAACCCTTTTTTTATTTTTCCTAGTTCAAACTAGAAGAAATTACCTTCAATTTACGAGCGCAACAAAGCCAACAATCGAACCTCGCGTTCCCGACGCATCGCCGCGAATATTTGGCGACAAAACACGAAAGCCCCTTCGAAAATGCATTCCGCGAGCGACAGCAGTTTTTTCGGCCAACCCTTTTTTCTAAAAGCCGCGGAGTTTCCTTGTTTCATGTGGCTCGCGGGGCTTTGCAGCGCGCCAACAAAAAACGTTGAGGCAGGACTGCAAAGCACAAAAGACGGGCACGCGAGGCTGCAAAAAAAGGCACACAGAAGACACACAGTGTGCGGGAGCGCGCAAAATCTGCGCGAGCGCGCCGGGTTTCTAAGGGAAGGGCGCGCAAAAAATACGCGCCTCAATTCGGGCGTGTTACGCAACTGGGTTCGAACTGGTGGCGTACATTCCTTTTGCAACGATCCAATATGATAGGTTTGTCTCGTTCCTTTTTTCGTCGGAACGTCCGCGCTCTCTCTATTTTATTTCCAGTTGCCACTCGCCGTCGTTTTATTCGAAAATAACTATTTGAGCTTTTACGGCTTCTTTCCGTTTTGTAGCCTTTTATTTTCGCTTTTGTTTCGCGGTCGAGGCTGCTGCTGTTTTTTCGGAGGGTGCACGGCGCCTGCGTCCGAGAAATATCGGGTGAAATTTTAATTTGGCCTTTTTTATATTTATGGGAATGTTGCCGAGAAATTTCTGGGACGAGGGGGTGTAAAATTGGAGACTCTCGACCGATAGTTTTGTGGGGTCATTTTTTTCAGCTGCGCGCGATCGCTGTTTTATGAATTTTTTTTTGGAAGCTTTCGTATATGTGTTTTATAAGGATATATTGGATATCTATAAAGAAGAGTGGTGTGCAGTGATGGATGCATTGTCAGATGGGATAGTAAAAATTTAATAAAACCAAAAATATTTATTTGGTTTGGAATGGAAAATTAAAAAATGAAATTCCGTATTTTTTTAAACTTTCTATATTAGAAACTATTGATTTATTCAAAACTTATCTTAGCCGAGTTCTTATTACTTTAATACTTGAATATTTTAATAATTTAATTACGTACGTATTTTAAGATTTATATTTTATGTAAAACGTGGCAGTATGGAAATTGATATGTATATCGGTAAATCTGCACCGATAGTGGAATTAAAAATCTAAAATTAAAGACTGTACTTTTGGATTTCAATCGAAACGATATGTATACTTATCGTTTTTATAATGAAAAGTTTTTATTACAATTTCTATTTACAATTTTCAGCGGATTTTTACATAAAAACAGGACGTCATTTTATAAACATTTTACATTTTAGGTTATTAAAATAGCGATTAAAATATGCTTTAGTCAATATAAACACTTTTGCAAATTTGTTTATCACATTTTACAACGCACAACTTTCAATTGAGTTTTCCTTGAATACACAATTTTTCTATATTCAAATATAGATTCTATTTAAGAATTATTAAACTTAGACAGAAAATTTACGGTTAACTAAACACTTTTTAAATTATTCTAGGCTGAAAAACATTAAAGTTCAATTTATAGTCATAAAAGAACCTAGAAAAAAATTTTTACGATAGTCATATTCTTAGCAAGGCCTCGCGGCGCCGCTATATCGAACCTTTTAAGGACAAAAAAGCCGAGAGAGAGAGAGAGAGAGAGAGAGAGAGAAGGCTCATAGTCTGCCCGTCTAAAAAGTACTTTACACGTGTTAGGTATTAAAAGCTTATACGTACATGAATTAAAATATGAGATTGGCCCGCCGTGAATTCGCATAATAAACGAGTCTTTCGGTAAAATTAAAGCAATATCACTCATCAATATTTATACTTGGTTTTTCTATAAACAAAAGTAAAATAAATTAACAAGAAAAATTTAGTCTTATCTTTATTTTAGTCATAGTCAAATATTGTGGTTCTTTAATACTTTTGAAAAACCATGAATAATTATGCATATAACACGTAAAAATCTCATATTTTAATTTATTTATTTAATAATAAATTATGAAATAATTTAATATGAAGAAGAAGTAATTTAATTAAGTAGTATTTCAATAATAGGTGAAGTTTGCTACGTTGAAGCGATAACCTACATCGTATAATGGGTCACTTAAGACGTATTCATCCCCTATCAAAGGTTAGGTTCATCCACATAATGTGGAATCTGATTTCTTAACTTTTAGTTGTTTCTATTGTTTTTAACCCTTTAGTCTTTTAGCAGTGACACTTGAAACAGTTAACTGAAGTTTTTCTTGCCTTTCCTGTTGATCTTTCGGCCAACGCAAAGTTTTAAAATCTTTATTAGGAAATTTTTCGTATTGTTTGAAACTCGCTGATACAGTATTTTCTAGAAACTAATTATTTTACACGTATTTTCATCGAAGAAATTGTTAGCTTAACAATCCATATAGCATTTTGAAATGAACAATAAGTATCAATACTTTAACATTGTCTGTGTATATTTATAAATTGTTCAAAATGTAAAAATTAATTCACTAGTTTAATAACTATATCTGATTAAATGTTAAATTTAATCATATTATCTGATAAACATTATTACTATCTTTCAATCACATAATCATTTTTAATTTTTTGCAGATACGTAATAGTCTGATGAAACAATTTTGTGGATGATAAAAAATGTATAATTCACTGTCTGTATTATTTTAAGCAAATGGTAATACAATACCGATTAGAACACTTATGCGAAAATTCCAACTTTGACAAAACTAAATTAAAAGTTGTCTAGACCCAGAGTGTGTGAATTCTCTCTTATATAATTGTGTTACGAATTTATAAAACGTTAATACCGACAAATAACCGCCCCTCAACTAAATAAACAACCATCCACCAAACTTCGCAACAGTTTTCTCATCAAAAATAAAAGCACACCAGCCGTCGTAAAAAAAAAAATCCAACCCAACCCAACAAAGGCAAGGCAAACTCTACTCCCCTCAACATCCGAATTTTTTCCTCGTTATACGCCTGCCCATAACCAGAGCCCATCCTAACAAGCTTAGTCCCGGCGACTTCATGATACAATAATTTATTTTACAAGCCGCGCCACTATTTTAGCCTGCGCGCGCGCGCGCATTTGCCGCCTGCAGCGCTGCAGCCTATAGCCATTATACACACGCCAAGGAAGCCAGAAGAAAAGAGGCGAGGAGGGAGGGGTAGCAGAGAGGCGGCCGCTGGCGGAAAAATCCGCCGTAATTTCAGCGATGTTTAATGCGCAGCTTCCTCAATATAGCCCCGGAGAAGCTTGCCAGAGGCCCGCGGCTGAGGCTCCAGCCCTCCGTAATATAATTCCGTCGCCTCGAGCGCACGGCTCCGCCAGAGAGCGATGAAAGACGCGCTTTTTCGCTCGCGCCGGGGATATATAGACGAGGCTAGCTCGCGTCTTCGACTACTGAAGCTCGCCCCGGCTGAAGTCATTTAGCAAATCCTCGCGACGAAAGTAGACGAGGCCTCTTTATATACGTCCTCTCTCTCTTTCTGGTGCTTCCGGATCGAGTAATAACTGCCGGAATTATATCGATTACTGCGGAGCCCGCGGATTTGAATTATTCTTGTCTCGCGGGCTGGTTTTGAAGTGGGCGTGCTTGAATATTTAGTGGAATGTCGGGGATTTTTTATTCGCGGTTATCGAATTTTTCTTGAGAAAATTTTACAGAAGTGTAAAGCGAAACGGCTGCGCATTCTTCGTACTTATTCTTCATTCGAAATTGAAATTACGAAAAGAAATTGTCGAAAGCGCGAAGAAAAACACGGGATATTTCCACATTTCCAGAGCCGCTCCCGCAATCTCAAAAAAATTCCATGCGCAGGCCACATTTTTCCACGCGCCTCCAGCTCGTCTCCAAGCCCGCCTAATCCCAGCCTCTCTCCGCGATTCAAATTACCCTCAAACATCTCGTTCAGCCCGAAGAAGAGCAAAACTCCCGGGGAAAGATACGACCTAACGCGCTCTCGTATTACAAGTGCGGCGATAAGAGAAGCTCCTTGGCGCGCGATGTCTGACGAGCTGCAGCGCTGCAAGAAAAGAAGAAGGAGCTCAACTCCGCCTATATATCCCAAGAAGCGCGGGGCGGGCATAGCGGAAGAATATTGCAATTTCGGTCGGTAGAGCGGCAACGTTGTTATTCAAATTTCCCGGCGCGCGCGCTCACCTTCGTCCCGTGTATTTACATTTTTATGAATCGAATCCATTGAAGGCGCGCTCGCGCGCCACCCCAGCAGCGGGAAAATGGAATTTTTCTCATTCGCCGTACGATTGAACGATAGTTTTTGCGGCGGGCCGGCATTTAGCCCCGAGACGCCGGCCGCAAGATCAATGGGCGGATTATGCCTGTCGTGGATATCGAGCGAGCTGCGGCGGCGGCGGCGGCTTCTCTCGACAATATGCTGGAAATTGCGGAAGTTCGCCATTGATATTCCGGGAGCGGCGTCGGCGGGGCCGTATACGCCGAGCTGCTTCGGGCTCGATCGAGCTGGCTGAGCGGTATTTTTTGCGCTGGCCGAGCGGCTGTAACTTGTTGCATAGATTATGGATAGGGTTGGATTGTTGGTGAATGGACGCTGCGGTGGAGGGTTCGCTGCTTTTGGTAAAAAGTTTGTTGGTGAGGGAAAACGAAGGTGTAAGGGCTGTTAAATTACGTGATTTACGCGGTGTATAATGCTTCCGTGAATAAATAAACATTTGTAAAACGCTCGAAATATCGCGAGTCCATAAAAATACATCTCTCCTCCCTAAAAATCCTTCACCGCTGGAAATCTCGTTCAATTCCCCAGCTGGCTCGCTTTTCGTATAAATAAAATATTTCCCCGCGAACAAAGCTTTGCGCCGCGCTCAAAAAGCCTCAACGAGCGCCCGATAAAAACTCGCGAATAGCGGCAACAAATTGAAGAACAGGTACACTTTTGCCGCGAGCTAATGGCCGGCCCCGGCGATAAGAGCCGACGGATTAACCGAGAAAAGAAAAAACTCGCCGCGCAATAAAAAGCTGCGCGCCGCCTCGGAGAAAAGAAGAGTTACAAGCGCGAAGTTGACGTTACTCGGCTAGAGGAAATGCATAAATGTAAAGAGGCAAAGGAGGCAGGCCGGCGAAGTTGTGCTGACTCGCCGAGGCTGCCGCGCTAGAAAATCGCCGGGTAAAAAGCAGACGATCCGATGAATAATACATTGTACGGGGGCAGCCGTCGCGTTGGGGGTATAAGCACCGGGCCAGAGGATGGATGCGCAGCTCTGGCTCTCGATGTAATAGTCGCGACGTTTTTCGGGATTTCAGGTCATTATATCCGTCCGTGGGCGACGGAGGACGCTATTGTCATTATCGCTCCGTCGCTCGCTGCAGTATTATAGTTCCCTTTTTCCGGTCCGGCTTTATGCGCCCGAGGCTAGCTGGGTTTCTCGGTGAGCTGATGTCTGTTGGGTAGCGCGCAGTCGTTGCCGAGCTTTCGATGTTTATGTGGCCGCGTTACTGGCGGGGTTAATGCGACGGTAATGGCTAATGATGGCTGGTCGCCGTTTTTTGTTATTCGTCTGGGGGAGACGGTTGGGGTGACGGTGAATTGCAAATTCCGACGGGATAGAGGATTGGAAATTTGTTAGGAGGTTTTAGTTGGGGGGTGAGCGTGGCTTTGACGTTTTTCCGCGGAGTGATTGTGATGCGAGGGCTCTGGGTGGGATTGAATTTAATAGATGCTTTCCTGTAGTTAAAGAGTATGAGAGCTCTCTGGCGCGATTGATAAAAATGTTTTGTAGTTATATTCTTTTGCTAGGGACGGGTTTGGCGTTTAGTGTTTTATAAAAAAATGTATGCATGCAGACGTTGAATTTTTTACTGAATAATTCATATATCGAAGCAATGATTCAACCTTGTTTTAAGCTTCTATCTGTCCCTTCCATTCATGCGACTCCAGTCTCGCATTCGATTTACATTTTATGAAATAATGGTCCTCTTCTAAAAATTTATTATAAACAGTGACAGTTTTACGTCTAAAGTTGTTTTTTCCGATAATTTCATTACAATTTTAAATTCAACAATCTTATTTCTATTCTGATATTTCCGTTTCCGATAGTAATTTTTCTTTTTATTTGTTCTTGTTTATATACAGTGCAAGCTCTATTAAAATAATGTCTACTTGTTGTTAGACAGGAGATACAATATTCAATTATAGAAATTGTTTTCGTCTTCTTTTTTCAACGTTTATACCTGTCATTGAGTACAAGTGAATGAAGATAATTGTTTAAAATTGCAATACCAGCATTCACTGTTACTTTATACTCTTAGAAAAAGAATGATACGATTATTTCAATTTCTGAAGTTTAATCTAGTCTAAAACTACAGTACATTTTAAAAATAAATTTAAGCATTTTATTTGCTCAATATTCAATAACAAATTTACTTTTACAACTGTTATTCGATACTTGAGAAAAAGAATGATAAAATTATTTCCATTTCCGGTTTTTGATCAAGTTCCCAACACTACATTTTTAATGTACCCTCCAGTATTTTATGAGAAACGTTTGCAATACTCTTGTTCTCAATGAAACATTATTGCCTCAATATTCAATACCGAATCACCTTTCATCCTAATAAATTTTTCATACACGCGATTCCGAAATAATTCCGCCCGTAGCACATTACTTTTAATTACCCGACCAGCCAGCGGTACGAAAAAATAAAAATATCCGAACATTTCGCCTTTCTCAATTTTTCCCTCCTCCTTCGTTACACTCCCTCCTCTCGGTATATACCTCCGCCATTCGATACGCTGGCTCAGCAAATTTATGAAGTCGGCTTTCATTGATTTCAACCGGCGAGCGCCTTCGCAGTATCGCGCGAAACGGCGGAGCGAAAAACAAGATATTGCTTTGACCGTTCGATGCGAGCGAGATTTAGTGGATGCCGGAGAGCCGATTAAGAAAGTAAACTTCTCCGTATCGGCCTTAATTTCTGAAATACGAGAGCTGCGCGTGACGATCGATAAATAATCAATTATCCGATCGAACCGGAGCGCGAGAATTAATACCGCGTAATCCGCGAGCGCGCGGGTCATTAAATCGAATAATTCAATGTGCAGCATGCACTGATAGACGCACGGTGAAATCAGATGTAATTGCAGTCAGTTACATTCGTTATTCGACACAATGAAACGCGATTACATCGGTTCTTAATGGATACGGCGTCAATGCGCCCGTTAACCAGGGTGGAATTAAACGGCATTTTTTTGCGAACGATTGATAGGACTACATTGTTTCGGTTGTTTCGCTATTGTTGGAATACTATTGTGAATTTTCGGTGCAAAGCGTAAATTTGTATTTAATTTTTCCATTCACCTGACGAGCAGCTTTATGCGAGCGGTTATTTGAGACTAACAAAAGCTTGCGTAAGAAATTATCGCAGGTTGAGGCGAAAGCTCTGAGAAATTCAAAAAAGCTTACATTCTTTTAGGTATAATGGAGAAATCTCATTTACATTTAACAAGGTAATGCTGGCCAAACATCTGCAGTATATTCAGAATTCTGATATGAGATACACCACTTATACTAATTTACATTGAATTTAAATTTATTAAGTCAAAAAGTCATCTTAATGAGGCAAAAGTTGTGAGTAATTGATCTAAAGTTACGTGGTGTACAAAGGTTTATTTATGATCAACATATTTATTTGCAATATTATTTTAGAATATTCTGCTTTTTCGAGTGAATTTTCAAAACTGAAATTAAAACTTATAACTTTGTTGTTTCAAAATTATATTATTACATCTGCAGAGCTACATTATTTATTAATTTTTCCATTTAATTGTTTGCAAGCATATTTTTTAATATACTTGATTGAAGCACTCAAGATGAAAGAAAACAATAACCCAAATAATGAACCCGCTTAATGGCTTAAGTAGTTAGTACCTGTAATTAGTCATCCTGAAAGAAGTTACTACACTTTTCAGTTGTTAGAATTCATAGTAAGAATTAATTTTTAGAAGTACTCGCGTTTGTAAATTATTTTCAGAATAATTGCTTACAGCGTTAACATGTCGGAAGTATTATTTTTTAAAAGTGGCATTCGATAATTTATAGGATTTTCAATACATTGAAGTAGATAAAGACGAGCATGTTCAGACTATTATTTTAAAAAGCTATTCTAATTATTTTGTAATCTCTTTCAAAAGTTAACTATTAATTTTTCTAAGCTCTAAAGAGCACAGTCCCCAATTTAAAACTCCAATTTTATCAAGAATTAAAATTGCTGATAAAATTCTTATTTATTCTCGTCTTAAAATTCCCAAATGAATAACAACAGACTTCAAATCCTCATGACAGCCAATAAACGTACTTCAGCACCAACTCATCTACGGACAATTCGGACGCCAGGACAAGCAAACCCGAGAGCGGCGTATTACACAAAAGGGAAAAATCGAAGCCGAGTAATATCCGCAGCGCAAAGAAAGTAACCGTAGCGACGCGCAAACAGAACGCGGCGAAAGAAAAAAAAAATCGGCCTGAAAGCCGGGGCAAAGAAAGAAAAGCTCGCAGCCCTGCACGCAGGACAAGAAAAAGCCGGCGCGCAGTCGGCGAAATTCCCGCGGTAAGGAAAAAAAAAATTGCCGGCCACCTTATATATAAAGCCGGGAATTAATTACAAGCGCTTTGATCCCGATCCAAAACCCGACGCCGAAGGAATCCCGGCAATGTCGCAAATTGCCAAAAGCAGGCGTGGAAAAAAAAGGAGTCGCAGTGAAGTGTACCGCTGCACGCGAGGGAGAGAGAGGAAAATGGCTCGTGGGAGGGTTGCGGTGAAGAAAAAAAAAAAAGAAAGGCCGCGTTGCGCGAAGGAAAAAGTCGCTGCGGGCTCGCGGGAGACAATAAAGCCGGAGGGCTAGCGGCAAGACGACGGGTTCTGGCCGACAAAGAGAGAGGTGGGGTGGGGGTGGAAAGAAGCAGGGCAAAAAGATGATGGTTTAAGGGTAGATTACGCTGGAAATTAAAAAGTCCTACGTGGAAGGGAAAAATAGAAAGAGGCGAGGGTATTTTTGTTAGTGGTAATGGGTTTTGAGGAAAGTTTTGATGTACGCTTTTTTGAGGTGTGACTGAATGAGAAATTTTAGAAGGAATGGTCCTTTTTCGCTAGTCGGAGGATATTTCGGTGTGTTAAATTAATTATGGTGCAGTTTGTCTGTGGAAGTTTTAATTCTGAAGACGCGAATTCTGGTTCTTTTTTATTACAGGGATACCACTTGAGAAATATTTTCTTTTTATAAGAAAAGACTAGCTGGAATTCACAGTAAAGTCTTGGTGAATTAAAAAAGTAAAAAAGAAAAAATGAATTATAGATCTACAACTACCTAAATGATCACTCTTGAATGAAACGACCTTAACAGAGTTATGATAAATTTATTATCTATCATCTCGCGTCAAATCCAGCTCTCGACGCTAATTGTGAACATGACATCGACTCGCGGTCGCATGAATAATACATTAATTCAGTAATTAACACAATTAAAGAAAATTCTACGTATTAAGAAAACTTTCAACTCCATTTTTCTGATACTATATATTTGCATTAGTTAGTTGAAGACAACGATAGAATTACGATTGTATCGATCGCGAAAATTATATTTGGCAAGATATTTCTCAGTGATATGCAGTGAAATTGACACGGAATCCGATACAGCTCGCCGGTGAGAGGGGGGCTTATCTTGTATCCGATGGCCTAATCACAACGAATAAGAAGTGACGCGCGTCTGAGACACTGCAATGTCGTTCAACGAGATGTGGGATAGTTGATAATTGAATTTAGTTTACCGATTTTCATTTTTATACAGGCAGCCAACTTTTTATAAATCGTGTAATTGTTCTTGATTTGCCATGTGATTGACAAAAATTATGAATAAGAATAATGGGAACAGAAGACGGAAATTTCTATAATGGATGACTTATGCTTCTTTGATTTTATTGAATTATGCTGCCTGGATCGAAAATAATTCATGTAATATAAAATACTTACAACATTATTGATAATGTAATAATTTATAATAAATTAATTTTCGATAACGGGATAAAAATTTCAAAGCGTGCAGAAATTAATCAGCTTTTTAGTATTTCATAAATCAATAAATTGCAATTATGTAATTCATTATAATTTATAAGAGAATAAATACGAAAATGTACAATATAGAATTTATTCAAATTTCGCGCCGTCGTATTTATTACATTATTAACGGTAAAAGCTCGAGGAGCGTATTTTAAGTACAATAACCCAATATATATATCATTTAATTTCGGCCCTTTGATTTTCTAACAAAATAAATGATGTAAAAACGGCGATTCGGCGTTCATACTAACATTGATATCCTGGTAATGTAAAATAATACATTAAAATATTGAAGTTTAATATTATTATTATTAAAAGTAAAAAGAATCGAATTAATTAAAATAATTTCTTTATAATATATATCTTTGGCTCCTCTACTAGAATAAAATCTTATTTATGTCCAGAAGAAAACACGAGCGTACGAGTTGGCACTGACAATACGCGCAAGACTAGCCGTATGAAAAAGTGTATAGCTCAAGCCAAACTATTGACGTATACGCCTGTATCGAGCAATAAATTCGAGAGAGTTTGACTGCAAAGATCAATCTGAAAAATAAAAAGAAAAAAAATAATACACCAATTCAATTTCCAAATTTATACCGCCTTGGTTTCAATCAACATTTTACCTTCCGAAAACACAGCCTAATCCCAAAACAAAACCGAGCCACATCCCTTCAATCCAAAAAAAAATCGTAAAACCGCTCCATCACCGCGAAATTACGTCGGCAGCCAGCTCTGCCAGCCGCAAGGCTTCACCCTTTGCAGCCGCACCGAAATTCAACCGCTATAAAAATGCACCGTTCCCTGCAGCGCTCTGGCCTTAACGTAAAACAAATAGAGAGCTCGCCGCCGCCGTACGAGAAAAAGGGGTAGCAGCAACCAAGAAAAAGCAACCTTCCCCCTCCCTCTTTTCATGCTCACCGAAAGAAAGGAAAAAGAGTGAGACGTCAAGGCACTGGGGTAGGGAGGCTGCGCTATCGGCTTTACGTCAGGGCCAGGTACACGCGGGAAAACAGGACGAAGGCCTCGGACCGCTGCGTGCGCGACAAACGATAAATTTCGCGCTCGCGGTTTCTCGCTCCTTTATCTCGCGCGCCTCCGCGATCCATCTCTGGCAACCCCGCGACCTGTCGGCTCGATTCTCTTTCGAGCGGGTTAGCTGTATCCGCGCGAAGATTTCAAATTATTGGGGATATCTGGGTTTTTTTGGGGGGAGTTTTGCGCGTTTAGTCTTGGTTTGCTGAGGTGCGGCTTTCGTTGAGGACAAGCGATCGTTTTCATGTGAGCTTGCGTCGTTGGGTTGAAGCTCGGCGTTTCCCTTTCGTTTTGCGCCTGGATCTTTGTAGCGGGGATGGGTTTCTTTTTACTTTGAGGATTTTTTTTTCTTTGCGGGAGCGCGGTTCTTTTGTTTTGAGGGATGCCACGCGCGAGCAAAGGAGGATTTATAGACGTTTTGAAGGCATTGTTAGAGGAGATTGTATAAGAGTATGAATATGGTCGTGTTTAATGAGAGAAGCGATGAGTTGTAAGGATTTCTGAAATTAATTAATAACAGAATGCAAGAGGGATATGAAGTGGGAAAGTGGAATAAGATTCTGACTCACTCATATTTGGCAAATTTTTAATTAGGTAAAAAAATTTTTTTTCAATTTATTAACGTTTTATTATTTTTTTTTTTTTTTTTACTTTTACGACATGGTTCAGTCTTGTGAATAAATTAGCCAAGTCTAATCATTCAAATGTCATTAGACTCTAAGTAATAGGGCTTGATTAAGAGCAAACAGCCAAAATTGGATTAATAAAGAGAAAACTTAGATTAGGCTCTGATTAGAGGCTATTTAACTTTATACGTGGGCTATCACAATCTATTTTATAAAAGAATTGAATCAATTTAAAAATTTTTACGCACAACTGAAATTTAAATAATAAAAATCATCCAAACTTTTTCCTTTCCACCGAAATAAATCAATGCAGCAACTTTTTCACCGATACCCAAAAAACTGGCGCAACAATCCCCATCAGCGATGCAAAGTCGCCTTCATAAATACCCTCCTCGTCGACTTTTTACATCGGCTTTATACAATCGCAAATTCTCTCTCTTTCTCTCTCTTTGCCTCCCTCATCCGCTTTCTTTCTCACACTCTCTCCCTCTACCTTTTTCACTTTTTTCTCTCATTCTTCTTCTCTCTTTCTCTCTCTCTCTCTCTCTCTCTCTCTCTCTCTCTCTCTCTCTCTCTCTCTCTCTCTCTGTCCTCTGTCTCTCTTTTTCTCTC
>UELX01002371.1:0-31792 GCA_900480035.1 Eupelmus urozonus | reverse complement strand
ATTTTAAACGTCAGACGCGCATAAATAAAAACAGCGTCATAAGCCGCATAAAAGTTTTATTAACTACTTTCGAAATTAATGCACTCGGCCAAGAACATGAAAGTTGATTACTTAATCAGGCGCTATTTCAATTAGCGAAATTCAAAGCAGATCATTTAATTTCCATTTCAATTCACATTTTCCCGGCATAACCGATCTCGCTGTAATTAAAGCCTGCCAAGCGCGCGCCGCAAGTATCTTCCTTTTCGCAATATTATCAGTTTTGACAAGCTTTTTTTCCCCCCAACGAGCTCCGACTAAATTAACCTTAATGCGCGCGGATAGATTGCAAATTTACAGTGCGAAATTAATTTTTCATCGCGCGCTCAGCGCATAAAAGAAACGACTTAATTGAATTAATGAAATATTATAATGTCCGCTGAGCAGCGCGCGCTCGTAGGCAAAAAAGGTCTATAAGCGAGCAGAGTGCGCAGCTCGTATTAAAGGTTCGTTCGAATTAGACGTATGAGCTCATGTAACACTTAACAAATAACTTGACCTCATATCAATGAGTTATAAGGCAGCTCGAAAAAAAAGATTATCGACGCAATTACCAGCCCATACGGCGTGTAATAAATGTAGCGCTAAAAATAGACGATCGCTCGTCGAGCCGAGCACAATGTAACACACGTGTATATAAACCTATGGGAATACTCAAGCGGGAGGTGAGGAAGAGAAAGAGAGAGAGAGAGAGAGGAGAGAGAAGGAAGTGTGTGAGGATGGCATTCGATGGATGGCTCCGAGGAGGCGCGAGGCCGAGAGCAAGAGAGAGATAGAGAGAGCCTGTTTGACGTAGATTTCTCTAACAATTATTTGGGACGAGACGGCCTGGAGGCGTCTTCGCGCTGTTAACAATCGGATTTTTTTCATCCTCGCCTCTCGCGGCTCGCACGAAAATCGGACATTCTTTTCTGATTTCACGCTCGCGCGAGAAGTGAACTTGATGTACAGGTGAATAGGCCGCTCTTTTTCTCTCTCTCTCGCCGCTGACTATCCGAGCTCTCTGTGTTATTCCTGTGTACTCGACTCTCGAGGAGATCTATTTGATCTTCGTTAGGATTGATGAAATTCACGGCGATGATGTTTACGATTTTTTTCTCCACCTCCTCTCGCTTGCCGAGGGTATATACCGACCGGCCAGAGGTTCAAGTGCGTGACCTTCTTTCATCCCGCACCGAGGAGCTTGGGCTTTAGGAATTAGTCGAGCCAACTCCGTTTCAGGCTTTCCGAATTAATTACAGCCTCTGTTGGTTTATGTAATAAGTCTCAACGATGCATTGTCTCGAATGCTAATTTTTAAAGAGAAGGAGCAGCTACCGGTCTGCCTTTTTTTTCTACCCATACACCCGCCGAGCTTTTTTCAGCCACTCGATACTCTCCCAGTGTATGCAAATCGAGGTAAATAAAATTACGAGGAGAAACAGGCGGACTCCGACTAATTAAAGTCCCGTTGAAATCAATAAAAAATAGCTGCGCCTCCGAGCTATTGTGCCGCGGTGATTGATTTATACGGGGCGCTCTCCATTATATATACTTTCGGCGCGCGTCTACTACAAAACGCGCGAGCGCGAGATCGAGAGCAGCGCGCATATAATACAGCTTAAAGGCCTTGGCGAGAAAAATATAACTCGAGAAACTCGCGCCTGCTTCGTCCGTGACAGGCTCGTCAAAATCCAATAGCCACCCGTGTGCTCTTGAACGATTATTATTTTTCGTTCGGCTTAATTGTTACCCGCGGGGAATGTACGTCGGATCCGAGAGAGAGAGAGAGCTTAGGTGCCGGGGTAGAGAAATCAAAAGGGGCTTGAACGATTTTGAGCGTTTGAAGAGCAGCTCGGCTTATGGTGAATGGCGTTTTCTGAAGGATTCATTCGGAATGGAAATGCTGTGAGCTATACAGGTGCGCTTGGAGAGTGCGAAATAATAATAAACAATGTCTTTATCGTATTTTAGGGAATTTTCAAACAGCCATTCGTATAGAAAGTCAGTAATTATTTAGAGCTTTATCAAAGCATCATCAATCGAGAAAAAAGCATAGACAAAGAGCATTATTGTGCTTAGCTCTGGGTACTTTAAGAACTCCGGCGCTGGCATCATAAACGCTAATCACTAATAAATTTATGCTGTGCAATCGATAAAACTAATCCTCCCCGCGTAATCCTCTCGCCGATAAACTGGATTTAAAATTATTTACAGCATAATTAACGATCCGTTGTAAAGCAGGGGCTCGTTATCGCTAGCTCACACACACAACTATACAGCTGCATTAAAATCATCGTATTTTAAAAGGCCAAGTGACAGGATAAAAAAGCAAGACACCGCGGCGCTCGATTAGCCGGAAACAGATGAAGTGTCAACTCTGAAGAACGGATCGAAAAGTTCATCACTGTAACCCTTCTCTTATATACATCTTCCAGGCGCGAAGCCAATATCGAAGCTTTCAATTGACCTCGCCGTTTCCCTTCCCCCCCCTCGGCAAGATAAATGACACAGAGCCGGCCGATCGCTCGTTCATACCAAACAGAAACCCGGCTCCGAACCCACTCGCGAATGTATGTAACTCATATCGTGCTTCGGTAAAGCGTATCCAGCTTGCCTTTTCCCAGACTGAGTGAATCCGTTGTAAAGAGCCGGGAGGGGGCGGCCCCATGCGGCGGAGCCGAAAGCCCGGCGCGAATCACTGGACAAATAATTTCTAAATTGCCATTATACTTTATCGCGCTTGGCTCGGCTGGAGGAAGGAAAAAAAGCAGCAGCGAGAGAAGGAAAGAGGCAAGAGAGGAGAGAGGCTGGGCTGCTCTCTGAACTCGAACGCGCAGAGAGCCAGGAGACAGGGTTGTAACTTATGCTTGCCAATGTCATATATTATCCACTCACCTGCGCGCGAGCGCGAGCCTATATCGGGGCCCGCCAGCGCGAATATCAACGTGACAGCCGTGACAGTTGCAAAGCTGTTTATTAAGTGACTATTAAGAAAAAGAGATTCTCGCAAGAGAGAGAGACTCTCCCTTGACCATTTCTCCGTGTGCGTCTGCCTCTCTACGTGATTACGTACTTTCGGGACCCATTGTAATATCGCGGCTCTCCGCAGAGTATATATAAGTGCAGCGTGCGGAGGTATGTCTATACGTGCCCGGGCCCGAGCGAACCTAATTTAAGCGCGCCAAAACGCTTCTTGCGCGCGCGCGGGCCCGTATTATCCTTTTCTCTCTTTCTGCTCGACTTGGTTCGTAATTTATAATGGATCATTTCGCCGGTGCGGGGTTCCTGGTGCGCGCGCGCGCTTTTAACAGAACAACCAGCCGAAAATTGGCCTGTCCCATTTGCTTAATTTACTAGATGCCCCGGCTGTGAAGGCGTTTTTCGCCGCGAGCTTGCGGACGCTCTTGGTTTGACAATTATTTGCTTGTTATTGATTTTTACAAGGGGGAGAGTCGTTGGTTGTTATTGCTTTTTGGCTGGTGGGTGTTGAGGGGAATTGATAGGTTTTATTCTTTTGATATCGGTTGAGATGTGGTTGCAAAGAGAGAATTTTTGTGTGAGAACACAATAGAAACGATGTTATTTGATACTCTTCCGATATAATTGACCAATGCTAAAATATCTAAACTGTAAAAATAAGATAAGCTCCCTGCCAATCCTATAAACCCTACCCAAAAAATCCCTCACTCCCACCTCATCGATAAAAAATCCCGTAGCAGCACATTAAACCGATTCAGCCAGCTCGCTCCCTCATCCCGCGGATAAAAAGCAGCTTCAGCCATCCGCGATGATTCATTAAGCCCCGAGCTCTCCCGGCTATATCCGAACGAAAGCGATCCACCCACGCGCGCTCGGCCCTAAACAAAACGCGCTCGCGCTTTCCCCGGGCCGCAGCGCGATGTGTGCAAACATTATGTCAGATCGTTATTGCGGGCATTCGTCTTGGCGTCATTAACATCGAGCTCTCTCTGGCTCGATATCGGCGAGTAGAGCGTACAGGCGCCTATAGTTAGAGCAGACTCGTCTGTGTACATAGAGAGAGAGAGAGAGAGAGCGTCCAATAAATAACCTCGCGAGCTCGCGAGAAAGAGAGAGAGTAAAAGAAAATTCGAGCAAGCCTCGGGAGATGATCGAGTGCAAACATTCTCGCAAATTGCGTCAATTCACACGGCTCGCTCTCTCGCGCCTATTAAATAATCAAATTATCGCTGCCGCGCGCGTTCATCATATAACCCTCTCTCTCGCTTATCCCCCCGGAGTGAGAGAGCGAGTCCCTACAAGCGCGAATAAGTTTATTAATGATTTACGGGAGGTCGGATTGACAAATAGTGGCCGGGGCACGGATCCAGAGCCGCAAGCTCGCGCGCTTAGCGTTTTAGCCGCAGTATAACAGCAACGCGCGCAAGCGGGCCCATAAAAACAGCATAACTCGCCTTCCTACGGCGATAGGTCGTTTATTCCTTAGCTTCTTATTTTGCCGCCGCTGGGCCCCGTTTCACACGCGGACGAGCGCGCCTGCATATATATACTTGTGTGCATATATAGACGGCTGCTATCTGCTCTCGCCTACGTCACTTACTTGTGTATATCGCGCGGCGCGATGTACTTTAAAGTCAGGTAGGATATCATAACTCCTCTCAGCCGCTTCTACTCGCGCGTGTATATATGCATGAGAGTAGGGGGGTCGGCCGCGCGCACGAAAATCGCACTTGTCTGTGTGTGTTGTTATTTGTTTTCGCTCGTGGAGGAAGCGAGCACACAAGAAATTCGCCAGGTTCGGAGGTATCGGGATCATCGGCTGTGCGCGCGCGGTCAAGTTAGAATTTAAGTCCCCCGCATACAGCAGCAGCAGCAGCAGCGGAGGTGGGAGCGTGTAGCTCTCTCGTCGCGAGAGCCCGATGTTTATCAAATATTGTAAAAGGGGGCCCCTGGCTATACACAGAGAGAGAGCGAGCAGTGTCCAAGCTCTCTGGAGTGCGAACGGATACCGGTCGGGCCAGAGCGCGCGCGCGCGAGAGAGCACAGGTTCAAGGTTCAAGTCCCACCTCCGATCCGCGACATTCCTTTTTTTTCGACACACGCTCTCTCTTTCTCTCTCTTTTCTTCTTGTATATACGCGCCGAGTCTCTCTCCCTCTCTTCTTTTCTTCTCGGCGCGCTCGGCTCTTTCCTCCTCTTGGCCCTTTTTTCTCGCTTTGTTGCGCGCGAGAGAGAGCAAGTCAACGGCCTTGCGCTCGCCGGGTCCCCAACGCACTTGTGTGTATATATATATATATATAGAGCCGTGTATATACCTACGCTCCTCGCTCTCGCGAGAGAACGCACTCACACGCGCATTCAGCGCTTCTCTCTCGTTAGATCAAGTCAAAGCCAGCTCTCTCTCTCTCTCTCTCTCTCTTTCTCTCTCTGTGTATATATGAGAGAGAGAGGCGCGAGAGGGTAAAAGGATGGCTGACCACCCGGGAGCCAGCTTGTGTGCTGCCTTCAGTCGTATACTCCCGCTCCTTTTCTTATATAGAAGCTCGCTCGCGCACTCTTTCTTTTTGTTTCTCCCTTTCCGTCTATACACACAGCGCTAGGCCCAAGTGCGTAAGAGCGAGGGAGGCCTCGCTCTTTAATTGACGCCCGGCAAGCCGCTTAAGTAGGCCGATATGCCCGAGCAAAGATGATGCCCGGATATAGATAAGGGAAATTGCTCGACGCGACAATCGCTGTTTATTATCGATTATCCAATTCGCACGGCCCTTCTCCACCCGCCCCTCTAGCTGACCCCGGAGGTATCGACGTAGCTTTCGCACTTTTGCTCCTTCCTTACTTCCTCGGATGTGCGTCTTAAATTAGTGTTCTTGATAATTGAAAGCTTTAATGAAAAATTTAATTGAAAAGCTCGAGCACTGCCCGCAATTACAAAGTATTTTTTTGAGGTGTATAAGGAAAGGTCGATTTCATTGTTGCTTCACCGTGGTACAAGTATATAATAGCGACTATTAATTGCAATGAAACTAGAGTTACATCATTTTTATTTCCACCTGCTTTATTTCTCGCTGGCAAACAAACCAGCATTTTTCCACGTCGACGGAATATTTCAGCGCAGCGCGCGGCATTTGATTTTTTCGCTTGCTCAAAGCGAGAGAGAAGCCAGAGTTAATTCAAAATTATAAATGATGCAGCAGTTCGCTATTTAGCTTCAGTACAAATAGCACATCTGCAGCCGTGATTTATGATTTATACGCTTGTTTCAGCCCGTTCCTCATCCCGCCTCTCGCAAGCCATTTCTTTTTATCGCGACCGTATTCCTTCCTTTTTTTTCCTCATCCCCACATTTTATCCCGCAGCATTAACGCTCATTAAAACTCATTATCTCAATATACAAATTCCGCTTGCTTAATCTACAGGAGCGATCGGTAATCGCGATTAAATTCGCTATCAAAATTAATCGGGCAGCGGCGTGTAACATAATTACACTTTTACCTAAACCAGCCATAAATCCCCGAGTAATCGTATTATTTATTTTTCAATGTTAATTAGTACACGCGGGCAGTGAAAAAAAAGGCAGCTACGGGTATTTAAAAGGCATAAATTGAGCATCGAAAAGCATTTAATTCGCAGATAAAGCGTAGCTGCTTGCCTCCGCTATAAACACGCGCATTACCATTTACACTAAATAAGCTGCATCTCCCCGCGCCGAGCCTCGGGACTCTATATACGCTACCTGTATTAACCGAAACGTGTTAAGCGCCAAAACATTGTGGGAATACTTGGCGGCGATAATTTCGCGCTAAAACATCGGAATATCGCGCTTGCGCAACATTTTTCCGAGTAACCCATGATGCCGACCGTTACCAGCACTAGGATGATTCTCCAAAAGCCCGAGGAATTATATACGTGCAGCCACGGTGACGAGATGGAAGAGGGCTGTAAAAGACAGCAAATCTCGATATATATATCGCGTCGTTGCCGAGATATACTTAGAAACGGATAGGTGTACGCGTATACGTGAGAGCCGTCGTTTGCCGCAATCACAGCGCACGTACTGCTGTCACCGATCATCCGCGCATATATGGCCAAGCGCGGCGACGCCGAGCTATGATTTGCGGTAATAAGAGCAATTTTCATCGACATTTTCTTGGATTATCTTTTTCCTCGACGAGCGGAATCATCGCCGCTCTTTACAACCCCCCGCTTGCGCAGCTATACCTCCCCCCTCTCTCCTGGTCTCTCTTCCTCGTTTCTACGAGCAGCTGGGATAAGCCGGCGAGCGCGAAAATCGCTTTCGCAACGCCGATCTCCAGCTCGTTCGGTCTTTTTTTCCGCGATGAATTTAATTAATCTTTTTGTTCTCGGCTTATGCAACGTTGCCTAATTGACCTTAGCTCGCGATGTCTCTGCTCTCCGTCGACGTAAAAATCCCTCGATTTATGCATATTTTTTGCGTATACACACTCACACACACACATAGACAGATGAAAGTGGCAGCTGGATGCGCTTTGCGAGCGTGTTGGCGTTATCGGTACCGATACACCGCCATCAATTAAATACGTGTCTGCAGCGAGCTGCGCGCGTATTACATCCAGCTCTAATAGAGGCCCGCGCCGGTAAAATACTTTTCGTGAAAGCAGCCGAACATTATCATAGTTATAAACCCATTACCAGTCGATTAATTCTCGGCTGCGCGCTCGCTAGCCGAGCTGACACGTATATCGATATGCCGGCTCGCTGGCGCGCGCGCTCGAGGCGTGAAATTCAAAAATTAAGAGAGGCTAAAATCGAGAGGGAGCGACATCATCCGAGAGACATAAATAAAGTGAGCGGCGTGCGCGCGCGAGCGAGCGAGCCGTCAATCGCTCGAAAAATTCCCCCGACTATATATGTATGTATATAGTTTCGCAAGCGGCTCGGGCGACACTTGGCACCGTGCGCTCGACACGTTAATGAAACGACAATGAAAGCGAGAATATTGCGCCGCGCAGAGAGCGATCATTAAGCGAGTTATTCCGTTGAATATGAGCAAAAGAGAGGCAGGGCTGTTAGTGTTATGTGAGCGATCGGAAAAGAGCCGATGCGCGCACGCCTTCGACGGTTAATAATTGAAGGATGAGCTATCGACAATAGTAAACAAAGTTGGCTTTAAACAGTCGGATTGGCTGGACGCGTTACGTGTAGGCTATATCTTTGAGGAGGCGCTGCGACGCTCTGTCTGCGAAACTTTCGTTTATTTCAAAATGCCGCTTGCGGCTCGTAAACGAGGTACCTTGTGGACGTTAATTTTACATTGAGGAGAGCGCGCCGATACGTTTTACCGACTTTTTTATTGCTGAGGTAAGGCTGGGAAACGGCTTTTTTTATTAGGTTTCAGTGATGGGAAAACGAATTAAGAAATGCCGATTTATCGCTAATTTTTCGCGACTCAACAGGTCCATATTAGACGCAAAAAGCAAATCCATGTTTTTGCAAAAGCACAATAGGAAATTTCAAACAGACACTTTAAAGCAACACATAACAGGCGTTTAAAAATTTTTTCCTCCACGATAACCGCCGACTATTATTTCAGATCCATATCAGCGTGAAACGAAGCGCGCAGCGGGGACTTTTTATAATGGAGAGCACCAAACGAATCGGCCGCTAGGTGCGCAACAGCGCGCGCATGAATTATGCAGCGAGATTTTAGCACTTGGCGCGCTGCAGTCATACCTTTTTCTCTCTCTCTCCCTCTCTTTCTTCATCTCCGTTCAATATGCATGTAAATTCGTTAGCGTGATTTCACGAGTGATTGATTTCGATTATTAAGTCAAGATTTTTCAAGCAGCGAGTCATAAGCCGAGGAATCGTAAAGCTCATTTACGATATTATAATTCTGCGTCGGCAGTTGTGCGCTGTGAGACAAAAAAAATATATATAGGTACTTGGTCGCGCGCGCGCGAAAATGAATCGGTAGTCACGAGCCAGACGGCTCGCGTGTGCCATTTTATTAGTCTCGCTTACTTTAATTATTCCACATGCTCGTTTAAGCTAGAAAAAATGAGTTTATAAGAAAAACCGAAAGCCGTGGATGAAAAGTGAAAGAAAGGAGGAGGAGGGAGGTGTAGGTAGAGAGCCGCTTTAACAGGTGAGAGAATTGAGCATATCTCGGCGCGATATTCCAGAGAGCTCGGCCGTGTGTTTCGTAAACGATGAGTGTGTCGCAAAGGTCGAGTATCAATAACTCATCCACAAACAACATCTACCCGTCTAGCTCATTAAGAAGTAACAGAACGAGTCATTATTGCCACGTCATTTGATTCTAGACGCTCTCTTCTCTCTCTCAGTGTGTATGTGTACTTGCCTATGTATATGCATCGCGCGCAGCGAGCCGCAATTCACCTTCGTCAAGCGCTCCGCGCGCATTTCGATTTCAAGAGGAGGAAAAAAGAGCATCGGGACGATGATGGCAGCGCGAGAAAAATCGGATTCGCGGTATTCGCGCGCATAGGCTCTTTTATTTACAAAAGAAGCATCGCTCGCTGCCGGGGCGCGATGGTGGGGGAAGCGCGCATGCGCGTCTAGCGTCCGCTGATGGGTAATTTGTTAGTTTAGCGAGAGAGGGAGAGCGAGCGCTTGAATTTATATTAAGACTTTGATGCGGCGGTACTTGATTAAGAGCGATTTGTTATGCCGAGCGCGCAGGAGAGAGAGAGAGAGAGACGGGACGAGAGCGCGAAATGATTCGCTGGCGCTCGCGCGCGCATTTTGAACGATGAAACGGGCTTAATTGAAGGCGCCGCGGGAATTCAGCAACGTTTCCGATTGTTTATGCGCGCGAGATTGCCGGGGAGATGGATGGCGAGCCGAGCGCCTCTGCAAATGAACGAGGCCACTTAACGATTGTCCCGAACAAATCTCTACCACTCATTTCTCTCTCTCTCTCAGCCCAAGCTGCGCTGTATATAAGCGTGTAAACGCGCATGTAGGATGCGAGCCGTCTAGGGGGCAGGCTTACATACGTACACGAGTTGGAAAAGCAAATTACGACTATTCCAAAGTCATATTTTAGAGGGATATTTATGGGGATCCGAGAACGCGCTGCTCTCGAACAAATGGATATTGATGATGGAAAGTGTCCGCTCTTTCTCAAATAGAGCAGCGCGTTTAGTGGTAATGTTTAGGTAACCTTTTTCATGATGCACGTGGAATCGATTAATTACGTCATCGGACGTTAATACTTCATTAGTCAAATTAAAAGCCTCGAACCGTGCATTGCGATGTGTATACCCTATAGGTAAAAAAAAAAAAAATCTCGTCCGATCCCAGTCAATAGTCCGAAAAAAGCTTTAGAATTTCGAAAGACGGCTTTAAGCCTTTATTTTGAAAGGGATATCCCTTTGTGTGCACTGCTCTCAAAAGCGACGCGCCGGCGTCATAAAATAAAAGCAGCTAGTAGTCTTGAGGAATGCCAGAACCAGGCGCGAAAGAAAAGAATCGTCGAAAAAAAGGGAGAGCACGAGAGCACTATGAGGCACTTTAAAAAAAGCGCGTCAGGCTCGTGGGGCCATTCCAAGAAAATGGTAAGAGTCCGGCCCGCGCGCGAATGAATCAGAGCTGAGCCCGAGATAAAATTGCATTATGCGCGAGCAGCCTTGGCTCTCTCTCTCTCTCTCGCGATAAAAATGAAACGAGCGCGCATTAACTTAATTTTATATTTATCCCCCTGCGCGAGAGAGCGAGATTCCATATAGCCTCGCGGGCGGTTGTTGCTCGCGAGAGCGGCCAATGCGGATCCGCCGCCGGTTTGAGGATTTAGAACTCATAAAAATGAGGGCCCCCGAGAGTAAAGCTATAGCGGCAGTCGTACAATCAGCATTCCTTTCTTCGGCTCTGCTGTGTCCACACACCGAGTGTAAACGCACTGCTGTCTACCTGCCTGCCTATATATATATACTCGTTTCTCCTGCGCTCTAGCACTGCACCAAACTCCCGCTTACATAAAGTACGTTAATTACACCTGCCGGGTTCTTAAAAAGCCCAGCCGCGAATGCGACTACTGTATCGCAAAATTTTCCCTACGGAACTGCTAGAGCAGCTCTCGTAGCTTCCGTAGCTCGAGAGCTTGAGAAAGCGCGCTTATACGAGCGACGCGCGCTATTAAAACGAATGACACTGTACATTCCGCGCTCTCAAAGCGAGAGAGGGAGAAGGAGCGAAGGCCGCGAAATTGAGCTACGAATGGGAGCGAGTGATTGCTCCAATTATAGGGTTGCGCGCGCCGCTCCGGGCTTTTTTCTCGCTCGGGCACAAATTTTCGATTCGATTCCGAGCCACAATTTGCCGCTAAGCCTTAATCACCGAATTTAATGTGCTTTTCACGGCCGAAGCGGCAATTCAATTATTGATGAAAAACATAGAGTAATCGTCGGGACGCCGCGGAAGAATGATTAAATGTAGAACTTGTGATTGTTGCTTAAAGTTTGTTTCTTAACGCGAGCTGCTTACTTCAAGATCACACTGCGGGAGCAATTAAGTTTCGGTTTCCGTTAATGTCTTTTTACGCCGGGGAGTGGGATTGGATAGACGAGCGTTTCCGAATGAATGATGAGTTTAAATCATAATTAATAAAAAACGGTCATAATAACGATATGGAACCGGCGTTTAGTCCGCTCTGTAATTTATGTATAACGAAACACCGAATGGCTTGGGACGAAAAGCGAGAAAAAAACGCGCCACCTGAGTATCGTTAGAAAGTTCTTGTGCCAAATTGTTATAAATTAGTTTTAAATAGTACTCTGGGTAAATTGAAACGAGCCGAGACAATCGAAAAAATTATGTGAGCTCCTTGAAGTTGTAAAATTGATTTATTTTAACGGTTAGCTCGCTTTTTCTAGCCGGTTTCTTAAATAAATTGTTCGAAAATAAATGAATATACATACAAACAAAGCTACAAATTCTAAAATTTCACAAATAACTCTGACGCTGTTTTCTCTCTCTTTATATAATACCGTAACGAAGCATGCATAAACATTACCTGAATTTCTTTTATCACTCAATAGTACAAGATTACTCATGTTCCACAATCGAGTGAATCTTTTCTGCAGTGCGCTTCTTTCACCTTGCGCAATCCACAGCTTTTATACGCGTTAAATAAGAAAAAAAATGTACCTCATCTAAAAGCAATTAAAAGCCTGAAAAGAAACGCGCGTCTCCTTTTTTACCTCGGCGTCGCACACGAAGGGAAAGGAAAGCTCTTCATTTTTCATATTTCAATTTACAAAATAATTAATGTACTAAAAATTTCACAAACGCGCTGCTCACACGTAGAAGTCGATCCACGGCGGATCGAACAAAAAACAAAAAAAAAAGGATCGAAAAAAAAGACAGGAGAAGAAGAAGGGAGAAGCGCGCTAAGAAAATCCTTTAGCCGCTTCAAGAAGCCGCTCTCGGGGCCCGTAATGAATAGACTCGTCGTAATGGTGCTGAGAGCAGCTCGCGCAGAACGGATCGATTTTTATTCGACAGCTCATTAATTTTAATTCCGAGGAAAGTATATCAGCAGCGCTGTCGATTAAGCCTCGCGCGCGCGCGCGCGAGCATAATGGAAACTTTACATACATAATCTAATTGCCGCTCGCCGACCTTTTCTTTTCCTCGCCTCCTTTTTTTTTTACCTGCTGCCGCTGCTGTGCTCGTTGCGGGAGCTGAGCAAGGGCCGAAGGTGAGCGCACAGGTATATACATACATATACAGAGAGAGAGAGAGAGAGAGGAGAGGGAAAGAGAAGAGCAGTTCGGTCTCGTGCAATCAGTTGCTCGTCAGCCTAGTCAAAGACTTCTCGACACAAGCTTAATTGCGTGAGTTCTTAGCGCGAGCTGAGAGAGCTAACCGCCTTCTTTGCTCGCTTGCCTTGAAGGTCCTGCGGAAAAGATGAGACGTTTTTTCCTGTATTTGCGCAGCTCCCAGAGTGACATATTAATTTTTTACGAGCTCAAGCTTGCTTTATTGTTGAGGTGCATTTTAATTGCTAATTGAGCGAGGAAGGAAATATGAAGATGAGAGACGCGTTAATAGTGCGATTTATTATCGGCTTTGTTTATTAAGTTGATGATATTATTGCAAGGAAATTAAAGCTTTTTGGTATTACTAAAGTGTTTACTAGGTTTAGGAGATGTTTTTCATAAACTCCAAGATTTTCAAAGATTTAAGCATAAAGTTTATTCTCAAAGAGGTTAAAACGTATGAAGAAACTGTTGAAATCGGATTTAATTTAATTTGAAATTTATGTTAAGTAAACAGCGATAAGACTCTCTTCGATCACTCGACATATTCACTTGGATATAAAAAGACTTGTTGACAAGATTTATACTGAAATACGAAAATGGAAGCGCACCATAATCTAAAAAGTTTTTTGGACCGAGCTACTTTTTAGGTAAGAAATTCGCTCCTTTTTCCAAGAGTCACGAGGTGCTAAGTGTGGGGCAACTTTTATGCCTGAATACAAATTGTCGGTTAATGAGTTTCATCATGTTCAATCGCTAATTCACCAGTCGCTTATCAGCTATTTATATAAATTAAGACCTGTTTAGAAATTTATATGAAGTAGATAAACGCTCGATTTATGAATCTCTTAAATTTTTTAAAAAATACCAGCCAAGCGTTATCCTTTGCGCGCCTTTATAGAATATTTTATTTGCTTCTGGCATTTACGATGTGTCAGCATAACTGTATTTCATGATAACAATTTCTATGAATACGCATCCTGGATAAAAAAAAGTATCGTCACCTGTGATTAAATCCTCCTAAAATTAAATAATCAGAATAAAATTCCAATTGGATTCAATATTGTAGCACTTTTAAAAGAATTTACGAAAAATTTATAAAATTTCAGCGCGCGTTTCAGAGTTTTGTATTTTATAAATATTAAACGCGCTAACTTCTCGACGCTATGCTTTTAGCCTAAAACTAAACAGTAATATCATAAACAAACTACTAAGCTCAATTCCGGTTTCTTTTACATTAGTAACATTTTAATCCGCACCATGGCAGGATGGAATCGATGAAATTGCCAGTGGAAAAATAAATCTTAAACATTTCTTTTTACGATGATTCGATGCAGATAATACATCAATTCCCAAGAGCTTATAATAAAGATGCACATTTTTTCTCCACATTTGCCGGCTTGATCTCTTTATCAGCTAATAAGTTATGAAAAAAAATATATATCTTTTCGAAAGAGATTGGCGGATCCTACAATTCACCGAAACCTGCTACACACATCCACGCGCATACATCTTTCTTCGATTAGTATAATTAATTCTGATTTGCCATTATCTAGCTAACGAAAAAACTTATTTTTACAGCTTATAATGAGAAGGGGACGTTTTTTACGCAATAATGAAACAGATTTTAAAAATGCTTTCTAATCCATAACGCGCGTTAAGGAGGAAAAAATCAAATTAGCTTTTACGACCATAACTCGATAAATTATTGTGAGAGAAAAAAAATTTGGATCCTCCGTGAACGCCCCTCAAAAATTAAATATCGCTCCAAGCGAAATTTCTACTCTGAATCTTTATCCAGAGATAATTGCAGCTACCGGGACTGCACAACTTTTTTTTTACCTCTTTCTCTTTTGTAAAATAACAAAGGGAGCCTTGGCTGATCTGTATCTTTGATACGATCGACACAAAAAAATTTATACTTTTAATAGTTAGATTTTTTCAGTGTTTTAAATGCTTTGTGAGCACTCTTCGGTGGAGTTTTTATTATCGAAAACCACTTTTGGTGCTGATAAAGGAATAAAAACAGAAAGAATTGAATCTTTGAACGTTTTAAAAAACTATGTAGCTATAAAAAATTATTTAACACTAAAAATTTTGAACCAAAATAGAACAACACATTGCTTTTAAAAGAGATTAAAAACCACTTTGAAGAAGAGACACTTGGTATTCTCGACGCTCCAAGAGTACATTAAAGAAAACTACGCTTCGGTCGAACTGACGTCAAAGCCGGCTGTTTGTTTAGTCCAATAACCCAGGTAAAGAAAAATATTTACCAGAAACGCACGAATAAAGTCTCATCTCCATAAATCGACAAGAGACAGATCAGAACACCCACAGTCAGCGGACGCGTAGATCGTTACCACGGCAATTTGTTTCTAACGTCCGCTCTCAGCCGGCAACATTCAATTTTATCAATATAAAAAGTCCCCCGACTAATCAGCGAGCAGCCGAGCCCTGTAAACGAGCTCTCTCTCTCTCCTGGTGACGAGATAAAAAAAAAAAAGGAGAAGCTGAAAAAGAGAGGCCGAGCAGAAGGAAGGAGAAAAAAGGGAAGGAAGAAGAGGTGGAATCTCTTCCGAGATGAAATTAATACCGAGATACTAAGATACAGTAAAACTTTTGTCCGTCGCTGGACCTCCGCGGGGCTCGCGCCTTTATGGGCGAGCGCACGGGCCCCCGGTTGGTATATCAAGTACATAAAAAGACTTTCTTTAAGCAACGCGCCAGCTTGCGACTCGATTCTTTTTAACGCGTTCGCGCCCGAAGAGGCTTGTGTGCGTGAGCGCGCGAACGGCCGCTAGGTCATTCCTCCAAGTCAGCTCTGCTTTTTTCCTCCCATTTAAATTATTAATGATTGGGTCCCACAAGGAGCGGGCCCCTGCGTCGTCATGTAAAAGTGACCCTCGCTCCAGCGCGCCTATATATATATACATACACCTCTCTCGAGGTGTTAACTCGAGAGAGCGTCTGTCTCGCCTATTTTTTTTACTCCTCTCTCTCTCTCTCTCTCGAACAGCCAGAGGGAGATGCGAGATACACGCGCCCGTGTGTGTGTGTGTCTGTCGACGCTGGCTGTATGGCTTTTGTTTCCCACCGGGGCTCGATCGGTTTTTCGAGGCATAAAGAGCTGCTCTGTACTCGCGAGAGACTATTTCGGGGGACTTTCGAAATATCTCAAGCGCGGACGCGTGATCCTTGTACCTCGATATTTCATTCCCCGAGCCGACTCTGATGCCTTATAACAAGACACACCAGCGACGAGAGCAGCGCTTCAATATACGCGGCTCGCCGTGTGTCTGTGTTGATTCGATTCGATTATTTGTGCCCTCGCGCGCGCGCGCGAGCCCGTGTGTATGTATACACATTGATGTTGCACTTTCGGGACGGCCACGCTGTGTAGCTATGAGCTGGGCGGTGATCGTAACGTTACTCGCGCTGGAATGCTCCGAGAGCTGCCTCGACATTTTTATCAGTTTCTCAATGAACCTTCTTTTTTTTCGACAGCCCGCCTTTCAGACACGACACGCGCTCGCTTTTTTCTCGTTATTCGGCTTGTCCATTAACACGTGTACACAATAAATACGAACGTTATTGTCATGGCTTCGTGATTGATCGAAGGCTTGTGTACTTGTTCATTTTTTTTTTTGGTGATATTTTGAAAATTGATTTTCGGATGTTTTACAAGGATTTGTCAGCGGTTTTGCTCGGCTTTTGTCCGACTGACGCTTTTTGATTTGATTAAATGTTACGGTATTTTTTTCTTTCCTTCGCTTCGAGTGTGTTAAAAATAAATAAGAGCTTTATAGACGATTAAAGATAAAATTCTTTTGATCGCATAAAAAATAGTAATATGTTGCGTCATTTATTTGGCTCGCGTTTATCTTTTAAGTTTTCGAATGGTTTTGAGATAAGTTGAATTTATGTTTTTGTTTTCCAAGTGTTCCGGTATTTGTATCTTTTAATTTTTACAAAAAGTAAGGATTGAAAAAAAAATCTGCCATTTAAATACTCAAATTTTTAAGACAACTGAATCGTATCCTAAATAAGAACCAATAAATCTTTATCCTAAAGAATGTGTCATATTTTAATTATGTATACAGAGACATCCTTTTCTATTTTTAAAAGGAATATTATGTCTGACTTTGGTCCAACTACAGCCAAGTAGTAAACAATCACAGTACTCAATCAAAAATACCTCGTTCCAACTCTTACTTCCAGATGTTAATTTTGTAGTTTTCAAAAGTAAATTTCGCAGCGCTTTGCAATAGTTTGGAAAAAAACAAAAATTTAAATGAACCGCGCATCAATCCTACAAATCCATCATCTAATTTGCAAACGAAATTCTTTCCTAAAAATCTCGTCCGCGCGTTAAGCCGACTTTCCAATAATACCCTATAATTCCATAATTAATGCGACTAATGGCGAAACAAGTCCGAAGTCGAAAAAATTCATTAAAGCATCGAGAAGCGCGCCTAAACGAGCGCAAAATGGTTTTGAAACGCGCCGCGAAGCAAAACACGGCTAGACCTGCGATATCCTTTCTCAAAAAAGCAGACTCTCGATGAAGTTCAAGCCGAGCGTTCAACTCGATGAAGACTATCATCAAAAAAAGAATCAGCAAGCAAAAAAAAATTAACAACTGCTCGCGGACGGCGAAGGAAGATTACGGAATATTTGTCATCTGCTGTCATCTCGAAAAATGGCTGCTCTCGGGATCGCGCGCGAGAAAGCCGAGGGACAGGTGAGGCATATATACGCGAGTGTCGATGAGAAAAAAAGCAGCTCGCCGAGCACTCAATACATAGGCTGCAGAGACACACTCGACGAGAGAGAGGGCTAAGCTCGCGCGTTATAATATACTCCGGGGAGCGGGCAAAAAAGCGGCGCGTGAACCGTTTTAAAAATATTTCCATGATTCACCGAGGAGAGCATTTTTCATAAAACTGGGCCACAATGCCGGCCCGAAGTAGAATGAATACATATACGTCCTCGCGAAGGGAATCGAGTTCATATTAGGCCCATCTGCCCTGTATACATACTCGGATGCGCTTCTGCATGAGCGAGTCTAGAGCGAGGGGGTAGAAGGAAGCTCGCATATAAGAATAGGGGAGAGAGAGGAGCGCGAGTCGCGCGAGCGACGGCAAACATATAGAGGAGAAGAAACGAAGTCGGTGCGATAGTATATCCGGATTACGTACGGCCAATTGATCATGAATATACAAAGCTTGTGACGCGCCTTTCGTGTTTGTGCCGAGCGCGCACCGGCTTCTAGCGCGGCTGCAGCAGAAGCGGATATCTCTAAGAGAGCTAGCTCCTTCTCTCTCTCTCGAGAGCGCCACAAAGCCATTCTGCAGTCTGATTTAGATATTGATCAAAGCTTAGAAAAGCGAAGGCTGCAGTGTTACGATTTATCTTACGGTCTTACTAATTTAATGGCCACGCGGCGGCGCTGGCTCTTTAACCCAGGGACGGATTTAAGATTTTGCGCGCGCACGCGAGCTCGTGAATGCGTCTTGATTCAATCGACCTCTCGCTGCACACGAGAGCGCGCGGCTATCTCTCTTCTCTTTGCCCCCTCCGCTCGCGCGAGCGCTGATTTATAATTTGCTCGCGCTATGAAATATACCCGAGCTTGAGTCAATGGACGTGCTACACATTGCTCGGAAATTATTCTCCGAGCTACTCGAGAGTGCTGGGCTATGTATGTACGTTGCTTCGATTAAATTGTTGCCTTTCCAAGCTGCGGCTTGTTTCCCTGGATATTGCGGAATATTGTTGCCTATGACTTGAAGTCTTCTCGGTATACACTGTCGGCTGACTCATTTATTTCGGCTCCGACGTTCGAGTGTGTTTTAATTAGTGCGATTATGGATTAATTAATATAAATGGACGAGGCTGGCATTGCGGGGACTGGGAGAGTGTTTGTTCGTTGCGATAAAATAACGTGTTACGTGTAGTATTCGTTAGATCCTATTTTACGTAGAGCAAATTTTAAATTAAATACCTTATAGTGCTCTGTGTTGTACACAATTTTACGTAATAAAATTAACTCAAACGAAAAATAGCAACGATATTTATCTGACGATATAATTGTGCTATATACTGACCAATGTAACCCTGGAATTTTCGTTAGTCACACTTGGTGCGTACATGGTCATATTTGAATACATTAATAGTTTCATTTTTATTTTCTTAATCGGTTGTGACAATTTTAACACAGCAGTTTGCTGGAATGATCTGCTAATGATTTAATTGACACACTTTAAGAAAAGATTTCGCCAAAATATAAATATCTTTATCAAAAACAAGAAATATAGTTCATTTTTCTTTTTAGAGGACACAAACATATTATATAATAAACTTTTAAAATTAATGACCCAATATTTCGAATGTTCGATAAGTCGTTAAAATATGCATCTAGTTTCTATGAATAACAACTTTCTAAATATGTATGAATATTTAAGAAAAAACTGTCTTAAATATATTCAGCTGAAGTTATATAGTGACTAATTAATATCGGAAATTCGCAACATTCGTCTAGGTCGGCATTTAAGAATCCTGCTAAAAAATTCTCTTCTCATCTAGCACAGTTCATCAATTGAACAGGAAAATACATATTAATTTTTGCAATTCTGCTCTTACACTCTTTTTAAATAAATTGAATTGAAACCCCTATTAAATCAACTTCCTCGGGCAATACGATTAACAGTAAAGGCAATCCCATAACCCATCGTTCTCATCACTATACCAACTGTCCCCAGAATTGTTCAGCATTCCTAAAACAACTACAGTCCATCCCATTTGTTTATCGCGTTACTTGAGATGTCTGAAAAAGATGGCTCGCGATAAATAAAGCGCCTAGCGGCTGCGAAAGCCAAGAAAATCATCATAAAATAATTTCCATAATTCTCGGGCCACTTAATCTCGGCGCGCAAATCCGCCCCTGACCCTGCATGCACACATCCTCCGCCGAGAGCATGTATATATATGAGCTTTAAAAGCGATACTCCGCCGAGCGCGCGAGCAGAGAATTATTGCGGAAAGTTTTTCCGCAGGACGCCGAGACAGAGCCCAGAAAAGTATTCGCTCTTCGGAGCTGGGAGGGGGGGGGGGCAAAAGGATGGCGAGGAATCCGCGAAATGCATCTGCTTGCGGGGTCGGCTCTCGATTTTTTTCCTCCTCCGCGTCTTCCTCGTTGCCTCCTCTCTTTCTCTCTCGCTCGCTCGCTGCTGGCTCTCTCATAGCGCGCACGTGGGGACGGATTTAATTGCCGGCGAAGGTCGCCTCTGGCTCGTTTGTTTCCTCGGGATTCTTCTTAGGAGCTGCGCGCAGCGCGCGCTGGAGAAAAAGAGAGAGAGAGACCTAATTTAAGAGCGAACTTTTACCTCGTGATTAAGGTCACAGATCGGCGAGCGAACTAGAGGCTCGCTTCTGGGAACTAATGATTATCAAACGTTTTTATTACCTTTCGACATCTATTTTGGAAAGTATCCGCGGCTTTTTATCGCTTTCTGATCCGTATCGGCAGCCGGGGAGCGCGGAATTAGAGCTGGGCCTTACTTACTTTTTCAGAAGCTTTTTTTTCGACAAGATCCACTTTGATCGGGTGCAATTATTGCCAGCTCTAGAGGTATTCTTCCTTGCGAGCATTAAAAGGATTCGTCTTCGGTTTAACAGGGCCGTTTTCCTCGGATAAAACTGTTACTTTACAGGCCCAATTTAGCATAAATCAGCTCGTTATTACAGATATTTGTCAGGCGTGCATCATTTAGCCGTTCGCCTGCTTTCCTGCTCGCTTGCGCGCATTAACGTCGCGCCGTCTTAATGAATTCCCATGGCCCGTCGACGTATAAACATTTTCAATCTCAGCTAGAGGCCATCGTATAAAGAAAAAAAAGGTAATGAAAGACAAAGAGAGTGCGTATACGCAGAGAGCCTGGGTGATCCTTTCTATATAAATTACAGCGCAATCAATTCACACCTCGGCCATCAAAGCTGCGCTCTCCCGGAGGCGCGCCTGCCTGCGGAGAGTGAGAGAAAAAAAATCGGTTTACAAAGAAAGTCGCGCGCGACGAAAGAAAGCCCGCAGCTCTCTCGCGCGTAAAGATGAAAATTCACGCTCAATAAAAGTTACGCAACGCGCATCTTCTCTCTTCCCGCCTCTATATGTATATATAATGCGATCTCGAGAGAGTCTCGCTAGCCTCTGGGCAGCTCGCGCCCAGAGAGAGAGAGAGGGAAGAAAAAAGCAGGAGAGGCGAGAGAGAGGCGAGAAATTTAAATGCTCGAGGGGGCCCGGGAGCCCGCTAATTCGCACCTCCGAAATAAACGACAAGCCAGGCCCGCGGAGAACAAGGGCCCGTGGGCTTCACGTAAAACGGAGGCACACACGCTCAGGGGCAGAGAGAAAAAAAAGGAAGCCGTATATATACAAGCTCGCGAGCAAAACGGACGCGTGGAGACACGCGCGCGCAAGAAGCGGTAGGAAGGAAAAAGGAAGAAGCTTAAGGGGGAGTGAGAGAGAAAAAAAGGAGAGCGAGAGATAAAGGAGAGGATCGAGCAGAGAGCCGCACACTTGCCTGTATATATAGGTGTGTGTGTAGAGGTATATATTCGAGGGCACGGAGCGACGCCTACGCAAGCCGAGCCGGCCGTGTGAATTTTCGAGCTTTACCCTTGTACTCGAGAGCTGCCTTTACAATGCTTTCGAAGAAACTGTGTATGTGCCGTGCGCCGAGAGCGGAGGCCTTACATTGTGTTTAGGCGCAGTATTTTCGGATTTTTTTCTCTCCTGCCCGCGCCGTGAGTGTTTGCGCGCGCTCGGGGAAGGCGCTCGTTGAACGGAAATTTTCTGCCGGCCGAGTTGGGATAATAAGTTTTAGATTAAATATGGATTTTTTTAATGCTGGAATGTCGAGGGTTGGATAAACATTCTGAGCTTACGCTCTTACTAATTTTATAATGCGAGGTCAAGTTAAATATTGAAGGATAATTGAGGTTTCACGCCTTTTGTAAATATTTAGTTTTTTAAAAAGTATAAATACAGTTTATGGTAATTAGCTAGTATTTCGGTTATTATCCGCTATGCCTGGAGCCTTTAAATTCCTAATCTACTTGAGTATAACAGCTACTAAAATAGAAAATTCAAATCAAGGAAATAAATTGTAAATACCTTTAATATCAAAGGTATTTAATACATTTAGATACACTCATACGGAAAATATTTTTAAATCATGCTATTCGAATATAAAACTACCACTTATGCCTGTAGGTTTGCTAAAGATTGCACGACTAATTAATTTCAACAACAAATGGCCACATTATTCTGGAAAAGTGGAATTTTCACTGGGACAAAGTTTCAATTGATTTTTCCCGTTTTTACAACGACATTGATGTAAGTGATTGAGTGAATAAGTACATACTGTAAATTGATTTTTTCTCTTCTTTACGGTTAGCGCGCCTACATTTAAGCATTAGCATCGCCAAGGGTTCACCGAGCCAAAGTTCGCGTCATTTTTCCTCGGCATTATTCGTACAATGAAAATTTCCATAAACTAAATAGCGAAAATCTGAGTAACGGCGTAAAATTTCAGCGCTCTCGTGACTCCGTAGCAGTATAATAATTTTGACACGATGGCCCGAGAAAAAACGTTAAACGACGCCTGGCGTCATCAGCGGGATTCTTGAAAAATCTAGAACAGCCGATTCTCACGCAACTACCTCCCGCCCGCGTGCATCGCTGAAAAAGTCCAAGTAAAAGCTCTAAAACAAGCCGTAATTGCCATTAGACATATACATATATATCCAAGAAGGCTGCAGCCCGCGCGGTAGACGCATATACATAGACAAATTGAAATTTTCCGCGGGGAGGTAGCGTGTGCTCGCTAACAGATCCGGAACTCCTCTCTCTCTCTCGAGAAAGAACGCGCAGGCTTGAGATTAGTGAAAGAAAAAAAGGCCGAGAAAAGATAAAAGGATATTTCGGCCTGCGGTGTTTCCCACACAGCGCATCATCTCTCGCGCCGAGAGTGAGAGAAGACGACGAGGGACGCTGCGGAGAGAGAAACAACAGCGGCTGCAGTGTGTACCGAGCGCGCTCACCGAAATTACGTAGACCGGCGCGCCACAGCGGTTACGTGACCTTATTCTAATTATTCGCGGTCTCCCCTCGCGGCTCATTCTTATATCTTCATATAATACGCGAGCGCTGAGAGAGAGAGACGAAAGCTTGCTTTTCCGCGGGGGACAAAACGAGGCACTTTCCAGAGTGGAGAGCTGCGCAGCCTCCGGCCGTGAGAGACAGAGGCGCACGATTTGAATTTCAATCGTTTAATGCATTTAGCTTTTACTTCTCTTATTTTTCAGACAAATGAGCCTCTTTCCTAAGATTAGCTGCACGTTTTCGTTGCGGCATCGCTCTCGCTCCTCCTGCGACTCGCTCTCGGCTCTTTGCTTTACTTTTTTAATATATTAACTTGTCCTTACCACTATAATTATACAAATTTTATTTCGCTTTTTTCCTTCATTATATACTATATTATTAAGAAGAAGCTTTACAATCTATATTATAAAATTGAATTTTCCATTGTTATCACTGTGAATGCAGCCAGTAAAACTTTCTCATATAAAATATAGCCTTGGCTTCGAATTAATATATTATCAGAATTAATTAATAAAAGTCCTCTCAATTTATCAGGCGATTTTTTCAGCGAGCTTTCCTTCACAGAAATTAAATACGTCGATAAATCGTTTAAAGTCTAAAATCTTAATGATCCAAAGATTCAATATTTTTTTCCGATTCAATATACAAAAGCTCAGCAGCGATTAACACATTAGCATGAACTGTATCCATCTGGATTTTCCAATCTAAAAATCTTGTTTTTCTTAAACGTTCCGAGAAGCCATGAAACACTGCGCGCTTATATTCCGCGAGATGCGCGCAACAAGGAAAAACGCAGCTAATGAAAGTCATGAATAAGTAATGATTAATAAAGTATCGCAGCCTCAATCGACTCGCGCTTCGACGCGATATGCGCGCGCTTTCGAGAGAGCCGCTTAATGATTTTGACACAATTAACGTCGATAGCGCATTTTTCAGGGGAGTTTCGAAAAAAAAAACAGCGTAACTTATACCGCTTAATCGCGTGATTAGCGATGGCAATTAAAAAATCAATTTGCTACAGATTAGCTCTCTCGGCCGCCGCGGAGAGGAGCGCGCGCAGCTCTGAAAAGAAAAGGAATGCGTAATATATTCCCGGCGGACAGCTTACGGCGCGCATTAATTTATTTGACAAATCCGTAAAACTTGTTAACTAATCCATTTTCCATCGCGCAATACATCTCCGCGGGTGATAGCCCAAGTGCTCGGCCCGTAAACGCAAACACACTGGCAGCTTTAGATCCAATGCATCTTAAAAAGGCTCCATTAAAATCTGGAATGTTAACCGCAGATTTTTCACTTTGCGCTGCGCTGGGATTACGTAAACTGCTAAAAACACGCGCTTGTATCGAAGGAGACGAGTATCTCAACAGACGCGGAACGCAACCAGAGAGCAAACAAGATGCGTGATTAATGCGAGCGCGCTCGCATTAAAAAAAGATTGCGCGCGCTTATTGTAATAAACGCACTGACGAGCGCACTACAACTTTTAGACTACGCTGCGGTAAAATGCCGCTGACGCTGGCATTGTGCGGCGGTTTCTACGTTAATGACGTATTCCGCGATATCCAGCGCATAAATCCCCGGGAGAGAATCAAGATTGCGAGTGCTGCTAAGCGAGTCTCTGCGCTCTTCTTTTTCCTTTATTTATGCATATAATTAACGCGTTGAAAATGGTGTCTCTGCTCGCTCTCCGCGCGCGGTAGTCGAATTCCTCGCTCTTGTAGCTCGCCTCGGCCGAGAGCTGTGTCTCTCTACCCCTTTTTCTCCGTCTCTCCCGTAGCCACCTTCCTGTTCTCAACTTGTGTATATCGCACAAAAAAAAAGCGCGATTCGCTAATTCCCATTTTGAAAGATTCGCACCTCTGGCTGTAGAGTGCCGCGAGGCTTCCAGGAGAAAAGGCGCGAGGACGCGCGAGGGTATAATGCATTATGAATGGCGCGATTTGTCCCGAGAGCCTAAGATGGATATATACGTGCAAAGAGCTGAAATTGTATTAAGCAATTATACACCTCGCGCTGAGAGAGAGAGAGCTGCGTTTACGCATTAACGTACACATCTTTTTGTACTAGTAGAAAGAGCGAGACACGGCTTTTCCGTTACTTTTCGGAGTATCGCGAATTGACGGGGACTGAAAGGAGCGAGACGGATACCTGACCGACTGACAAAGGCTGGACGAGAGCGCTGGATTTTATAAAAAGCGTCCGCGTCTACACCTGACAAAATATTGAACTGTATAATTAGTGCTGAAGTTACAAAAACGCTGATCTTGCGGAGAGTAAATGTTTCCGTAATGGATTAATTGGTTTAGCTCGAGAGAGGAAGCGTTCTGGTTTATTAACTGCTGACAAGTGATTGACTTTTTCATGCCTTTCTTGAGCTTCGTTCACTTAAAGTATAACGGATATCAGTGCTTTTAAATTCATTTCTTTTTTTCGATGCGTAACGCTATGGGAATCAGTGTTAGTTTTTGTTCCGTAAAAACACTTCATCTCATTTTCATTACTTTTTATGAGAATTAAATTATTCATAATACATGCAATTCGCGGTGTATAGATAACAAAACACAAAAAATCCATTAAGTGATTTTGAAAATTTTGAGAAAAAAGATATGAGGTCATCTGGGAGCGATAAATTTCTCACGACCTCTCTGGATCTGACCCTACGCTCGAAGCTCCCTAAAATTGTGTAATAGCTCAGATAAACGGTTTAGTAGAAATCACTGAATTATCTGTTTCAAATGCTAATGCGTGGAAGTAAAATTCTTCCATGAGTATTATAAAAGGGTTTTCCAGAGGTTGCAGGTCGTAAAAGTCACTATTAATACCTAGTTTAATGGTATAAAATAGCCTAGAATGTAGAAAGCTGGGCTTCAAGAGACAATCATAAACTACTCAAGCGTCTCCTCTAATAAAGTATGATAATCATAAAAAGAGTATAAAAGTTTGATTAAAATCTTAAACTCATTTAAAATTTAAGAAAAAGAAAAACACGCGGGATGTAGAAAGTGAATCCTTTAAAAATGACGCTAAAGTCGCTAAAGTGAAGAAATATTAAAAAATATAATTATCGATACAATTAAATAAATTTGCTTCGCATTAAATCTATATATCTTGTTTATTATTAACATGAATATAGCTTAGCGAGTCAAATAAACCACAAATAGACAAATCTGAACCAACCTTCAAAACACAGAGATAACAAGAATATCGTTGGCATTAATAATTAATTATCATTACCTTCGGCAATTAAATCCAAGAAAAGCAATTCCCCTCGAATCGAAAAAGAAAAGCGAGACGCCGAAAGAAAACGAAAGAGCACAAGAGAAGGAAATAAAGCGCGATAAACAGCCGGAGCGTGAGCGCAGGCTCAAACAAAAGCTCCCTCCCACGAAGAAAAACTACCGGCTGCTGCACTTGGCTGCTTGACATTGCACACAGAGTCCCAAGCAGGAGAGAGAGAGAGAGACAGAGCGTAAGTACCGGACACAAAAGTCCCAAGCCAAGAAGTCGCCTCGGAGATTCCTGCCTGCCTCGGCCCGGCCATGTACACATATCTACCTATAGCCAGGGCGCGCGTATAAGTATATACGAGCCGTAAAGAAGCAGCAGCAGCAGTAGAAGAAGAAGAAGAAGAAGAAGAAGAAGCAGCTCGCGGCGCAATCGGATACTCCGCTCTCGGGGACATTGGCATCACTGCCACCGCTCCTGCTACTCCTGCAGGCAGCTGTACCAAGGGCCGCCGCCACTGTGAGAGAGAGAGGAGAGAGCCTCGCACGAGAGAGGAAAACGCATATACGGCCTGGACATGTTCGCACGCTCGGCTCTCTCTCTCTCTCGCTGATGCTGTGTAGGCAGCGCGCGCGCCAGAGGGAGATAGAGCGACGGAACAGAAGGCAAGCGCGCGATTCGCGTGCGCGCACGCTGCCGCCTATATATGCTCGATCGACATTTTTTCTTCCCGGCTAATCGAGCTTTTTTTCCTAATTCATCTTGCCGAGCGAGCGCGTGAGAAAAATTCTCTATTCAACAGCGCAGAGAGACAGAGGCGTTAAGGAGGCTATATAGACGGGGGAAAGCTCTCGAGAGCTCCTTTGGTAAATAATCGGTGCACGATTAACTACCGTAATGATATTTATCTGCGAGATGAATACGTCTCTTTGCTACCGGTAATGCGCTCTCTATCTCCTGTCTTCATTTGCGACGGCTCTCCTCGCTTCGGCAAAAAACACCGGCTTTTTTGCCGCGCGCGCTTTCAAAAGACTCGGAATTAGCTCAACGGTTCTCTCGATTGTGCCTCTATATACGTATACGAGCTTGATTGAGCCTGACCTTTAATTAGCGTTCGACTCGAGCGTTACCCTCCGACAAAACCTTCGGCTCCTTCCTTATATATTCAACATAATGTCTGAAGCTCGCGAGTACTAAGCAAATATTTCCACGCAGGCCAAAGTTGGATGCGTCGGAGGGAAAAATACCGGGCGGGATACGTAAGGAAATCTTCGTTAAAAAACAACTCTCGCAACTGCTGATTAACTTCTCAGAACGAGCTGGAAGGGTGAAACGTCTCTAAAGCACTTAGCCGCTCGTTTAGACCTAAAACTTATCATCTTTTCGCGGCTAATGCGGCGCGTTTATGCACACCTATTCAATAACTAATCGCCTCGATCGATGCTTAACTTTATCGATCGTTATCTCGATAAGAACAATAGGCACTTCCAATATGCATCTTTCTCGCAATATCGATTTAATACGGACACCGAAATAACAATCGGTAGGAGCGCGCGCCTACTTCGTAGAACGAATCATTATAAACTCACCCTGATAATGTGACTTTGACCAATCGCTTTTTCCTAGTAGCGCAAATTGCACTTGCCGAGGAAGTATTGCAAAATCTGTTGTATGGAAAAATATTCGAACTTTCGTGAAACAAAAGTGCCGTAACGTATTTACGAGACTGGATTGAAAGGGAAATAAAAGTATTCTGGGTAAGCGGTATGTAATGTATAAAACTGTGAACTTTTAATTTATTATAACGATAAATCATTAACTTGTAAAGTAAATTTTTCCCAAGCTAGAAAGTCATTTCGATGAAACAATGCGAGCGAAACTTCCACGAAACAGCTGAAACTAAACAATCCTCTAACCGTCTTTCCATTTTTCCACTTGATTCCGCATGTACACTTTAATGTCATCATTTAATTAAAATTCATAAATATTTAAAGATTCATAAAGCGACTAACGACTTGCACTCGGCAAGGAATAAAGATAATGTCAGCAAAGCCCGAGAGCGACAAGTGCACAAGATTAACGCAGAGAGGCAAATAAACATTAAAACATCCGCTCCCTTCCTCATATAATACAAGCGCGCAGTTATATTCAAAATCAAGAAATTTTTGCCGTCTCATAATACGTCCGCGCTCGTCTCGGGTGAACCGCGAATAAGGCATTTCCCCTGCGCGCTTCGTTCTCGAAAGCGACTCGCCACGGCCCCAGCGCGCGCAGCATCCACACACACACACACACACACAGGATCGTCGGAGGTATCTTCCCACGGCGGTCGCGCAATATCTACATAAAACGTCGAAAAAGCAGCGCGCGCGCGAGCGCGAGGGAAGGAAAAACGAGAAGGAGAGAGGAAAAAAGGATCCGTGGACGGGAACGCGTATAATACGGAGGAGAGAGAGAGAGAGGGCCAAACGGAGGATTAATAAAGCGCCTCGCGGGGGTTCGGACTTTTCCCCCCCTGCGCTTATATACACACATATATACACGAAATTGTCGCAGAGAGCGCGATAAAAGCCGCGAGAGACGTCCACCCGGGGGTTCCCCGACCGAGAGAGCGTATAGTTGGTATACCTGCAGGCCGAGGGACGGAGATGGGCCCGATGGACCGAGCTCATACGGCGGCTCTCTCTCTCTCTCGGGCCTTTTTTTCTCGATCCTATCTCGGCGCTGTTTTGACATGAATTATGTCGTTATTCGAATGTCGCTCGGCTGCCCCGATGAGCTCTCCCCGGCCTTTCAGCCTCTCATTTGTGATCCGAGATTCCTTCCAGTTTATCTCTCGGTGATTTTTTTTTTTTCTTTTTTTCCCATCTCTCGCTCGGCCGAGCTCTATACCTTTGACTGCCCACTCGCGCGCGCGGTGATATACTTGTAAGTGTTACGGATTCCTGCCGCCCATTAGTACGCTTAATTAACTTTTCTATATAATAACAAGACAGTTCTTTCACCTGTCGTTAGTACCGGCCAAGCTGGATGAGAACGATTTAATAATGTTTTGGGAAAGTCTATTCCGTTGAATGTATATCTCTCCGGGAGGATGCGCATTAATCCTTTGATATATATTTAACGAAACCGTGGCTAATTTTACTTATTTCCGCTCGTAAACATATAAGCGCTTGAAAAAAAAAACAAATTACTCGACGGACAAGTTAACATTTCGCTGCTTAACTAACTCCGAGCTAAATCTACATTTGAAATTAACAAATGAATTTATCACTGGGGAGCAAACAAAGACAAGCGAAAAATGTCAGACAATAAAGAAGCTCGCGCGCTGCAAAAACTGGGCGCGATAAAAATATTTCAATAAATTACTTCATTACGGCGCCGCTTGTTCGTAAAGCGCGAGGTAAAAAGTTTCGCGTAAAAACGCTCATAAACGTGCGGCCACTTGCGTAAGAAATTTTAATAACTAATACACTAACGCGCATCGATGATTTATCTAACCTTATCGCTTATATATTCCGATTGTAGAACTAATTTGCGCCTTTTTTTCTTACTATTCCAACGCTCCCCGCTAAGCAATTTGCCTCGCGTGAATCGTCCTCCGCGTCGACGTCAACGACAAAAAGCTTCCACTCAAATCAATCACGGCTCTCGAAGCTCGCAGCTCCAAGACAATATAATAATTCTCCTCGCACCTATCCTCATTTCCCGTTCGACTCTGCGCATTCCTTGAACAATCTTTAAAGAAAGAACGGCTTAATAATTGTCGCGCGCGTTAATTCGCGCCGCGAGTGCGTGTATAATACGTTTTATGCAAGAGAAAACGATTCTCCCCGAGATACTAAAAATGATGCGCGCAGGCAATAAAGTGATAAGTAAAGTGGCCTGCTTTCGCGATTGCGCGACGCTCGGCTCCGAGTTGACATAAATAAGGCAGAGCGATGGACAGACGCGCACGGGTCAGAGAGGATTCCTCTCTGAGAGAGCGAATTGCGAAAAGGAGAGGCTGGCTCTGTGTGCGTGCGCGATGTGGGTAAGAGGCTGGAAATACATAAAGCTCTTGATGATTCCGCGCTTTCTGGCTGTTTTATATCGCTCGCCGAGATCGGCTTTACTTTTTATGCGAGCGACGCGCGCGCGCAAGCGACTTGTCTTTCCTCCGGCCGGCGAGAATGTTAAATTAACGCGCTTGTAATTGCGCTGAATTTTTGCGCTTTATTGCGGCTTCATTACCACGGGCCTGTCGCGCGTAAAAATAAAATATTTTTCTTTAATTCGCTTCTTTAACGCTGACTTTGTGTACCTTTATATTTAGTCTTTATAAGCGCGTTTAAATGCCTGGCTTCCCACGCTAATTGAGTGAGGCTTTTTTTTCGGGTTTACACCGTTTTTTCGTGGCTTGAAGGACTTGCAGAAATGCATAAAACTGCCGAAAAATTCATGTCGATAAAGTGAGTAGGCCCATTTTTTGAACATCACTTTTTAATAAGTTCATAATGTTCGTTATACATGTTTTAGCATAAATCAATTAAAATTAATAATAAACAATATTTAATTAAATCTGAAAACCATAGAAATAATACGACAGAATTGAATTAAATAGTAAAGTCATTAAAATAACGCAAACCTTTACAAATTACCAATATTTGGTAATAGATGTGACTTTTTAACACAATTTTGTAATTATTTATATGAAATGAATAATGAAAAACATAAAAGAACACAAGTCCGCTTCTGGTTTAGATACTAAGCTTTTGGAGCAATTCATACGCTTTACTAGTTTGCAGGAAGCGAAAATAGTACGTACATATTAAAGTTACGACCATGATTACATTTATATTTAGTATCGAAATAAAGTAGCTATAAGTTTTAGATTGCAAGTCGTTTTCTTTGCTTTCGGGTGTACCTACGTTTAAACATTAAAACGTCAATTTATCGAAAACACGAAAAATTGACTTATTATTACCAGTTACCAAGAGAAGCCACATAACATTTTGTACTTTATGTAAAGAGCATAACTACATACAGATTACAGGTTACATCAGTACATTTATTTAAGCAAAATAATTAATGCAAGCTAACTAATAAGTCATTAGAGAGCCTTAGGTTTATATAAAAGTCGCTTTGTACACATTCTCGAAGAAAGAACGTCTTGAAATAATTGTAACTAATAGCTGCGGCTCAAAAGAAGACAGAAACGCCGAAGCCAGAGAGCGACATTGATGCATGTGAAAGAAGGTAAAAGCCCCGCGGAGCTTCCGCAATCCATCCGATTTTCACTCGCATTACCAAAGTAAACATTTGTCACGAAAGCTGCTCTTTCACATAAAGCAACTCGCGCCGCCACAACCAAAATTCTCAGGCGATAAGTGCTTCTAGCGCTCATCAATGCCTAATTGCCATCTCCTCCCCCCCCCCTCCTCTCATTAAAATTCAAACAAATTTCCCCGTATTAGTCTCAATCCCGCCGATACAGATTTCTCAACGTGAGCTCGTAATTTTTTATCCCAGCTGCCGCGCGTCAAAGAAAGAGCACTCTTCCTCCGTGTACACAGAGCTCGACTCGGGGCCATCAGAGCAGATATGGTTGAAAAAAAAGTCTTTTAGAGAAACAGGGTCAATGCCCATCGCGCGCC